>CM071862.1:3539637-3558476 GCA_036759665.1 Gynandropsis gynandra
AAAACTCCTTTTTCAGATCCAATTTCCCTTTAATTTGGTCGTTCCAAAAGTTAGGAATTAGTTGAGAGAAACAAGGACCCGAGCGGGCATGTCCTCTACCCGCTCGTGCAGGTCACTTGCCCGACCGTGCAGACACAATTGAGCCCGAGCGGGCACCATGCCCGATCGTGTAGATCATCAGCCCGAGTCGTGCAAACCTACGGTGATTTCTTGACATGAATTAGCCCGAGCGGGCACTGCAAATCCACCCGAGCGGGCACTCTATTCTGGTCGTGTTCCTTGAGTGCCCGAGTCGTGCAAAGCTACGGGGTTGTTTGGTATCAATTAGTCGATCGTGCACTCATTTTCCACTCGAGCGAGCACTATTGATTTGTTGTTTCCGTTCCTTTTGCTCGGTGTTTGAGTGCTCACTTCCAATCCATGGCCTTGCACAAGTCGAACCTTGTTACTCAACTACGTTTTCGGGGTTAGATTGCCATAATCACTCGTGTTTCTCCTCAAGTCTTCGTTTCCTATGCAAAACACGAAATGTAGATAAAGTCTTCGAATAAACTCGGTAAATGAATGAAATCTAAGCAATCTACTTAAAACTAGACCTAAGAATGATATAAAAACTACAACGGATTACGTGTTATCAGCGACAGCTAGGGCCAGGAGAGGACTGGACTTCATCAGGAAAGACTCAGGAGAAGTTGGAGAAGGAGAGAAACATCAATCCAGACTTCGGTAAAAAGATAGGGAAGACCGAGGAATCACATTTCCTGTTCTTTATCATGTCTAGGGTTATTTTCTCTTGTTTGACAGTAGAAACCATGAGTGAGTAGATTTCCAACTATGGGATGTTTGGATTATGCGTTATTGCTTAGATTTATAGAACCTTTCTTGATATTCGGTTTTACAATCAACATCGTAAACGTTTTATACTAGTGCTGCTCGCTCAATAACCTAGGAATTTGTGTTTAGCTGGAAGGTTAAATTATGAATTTGGAACTGTTGATTGTAGATTAAGTTTGATTAATGAGAATCTGACCGGTCGGTTAATCGACTTAGGAATTAGGATTGCGCGCTTAACGCTACCGTAATCACGAGTTAATCGCTGCTGGAAAGTAGGTGATAACATGTTATCCGTCGTAGTATTTACATCATTCTTAGGTTTAGTTTTGATTATATTTCTTGGACTTTTTCGATTATTTGAGTTTATTCGAGGATTTTATCTACTATTTCGTGTTTTGCGTAGGAAACGAAGACTTGAAGCAAACACGAAAGATTACGTCAAATCCACCCCGAAAACGTGACAAAGTGAGCAGAGACGATATGTGCATGTCCATGGAAGAAAACAGAACACTCAAACCTCGAGCGAAAGGAGCGGAAACAACAATTGGATGTGTACACGCTCGGGCTAAGAGGGAGCCCGCTTGGGCTGAGGTTGAACAAATTGAACCAAATATCCCCGAGATCAAGCCCGACTCGGGCTGATGAACAACATGGTCGAGCATGTGTGCCCGCTCGGGCTGTGTATGTGTACCCGATCGGGCTGCAATTTGAAGCAGAAATTCACCGAGAACCAGCCCGACTCGGACTGGTAGTTGACACGAGCGGGCATGGGAGCCTGACCGGGCTGAATGTGGTGCACGAGCGGGCTGAGTTCTGCCCGAGCGGATGGAGGTTGTGCCCGCGCGGGTCCACCTTTTTCTCAACAACTTTCCTTGAATTTTGGACGGCCTGAATTTAAAAGGAACAGAAGGGGGAAGCCAAGATGAGACGGGGAAAAGGCAAGAGAACAAGGGGAACGAACTAGGCAAAGGAGAAGAGAGAGAGCACAGCCGAAGAAGGAGACTTCGGGGAACCGAAGGATTCGTCGGAGGTTATGCTCGGGATGATAGGGAAGTCGAACACTTACTTCGTTTTTGTTTGCTTCTCTATGTATTCTGAGTAGTTCTCGTTGCCATGGGTTAGGGATGCCATTGTATTGGATCGTTTAAGTTATTTATGCTTGATTTTGGTTTTGTTCAATTGAATGGTTCGATTTGTGCGTAATACCTTCATACGTTGTTGATTTCATGCTTGAATAAGACTAGATCTATTCTACTGAGATTAGGCATGTTTGAGGGAGATTAGAGATTCATCTAGGCTTGGGAGGGTCGGATTTGAGTCTCGTGAATGAACTTTCGAATGAATTAGGTTAATGAGAATTTGGCCAATTGGTTAATCTATTTAGGAACGGTAATAATCGAGGTAGAATTCCCATTGTTCTTAATGCATCTAGAAGTTCCGCGCTACATAGGGATATGAGTGTCGTTGATTTCCTAGATAGAGGATTTAGGCTTACGCCAAGTCATTTCCGTTTATAGAGGTCGAGTTCCCATCCGACATTAGAGGTTGAATTCCCCATTTCTTCATGCATCTAGAAGTTCTGCACTACATAGGGATATGGGTGTCGTTGATTTCCTAGGTAGTAGATTTAGGCTTACGCCAAGTCATTTCTAGCATTAGGGGTAGAGTTCCCTACTGTTCTTCATGCATCTAGACGTTCCGCGCTACATCGGGAGATGAGTGACGTTGATTTCATAGGTAGAGGATTAGATATTAGTTCCCCATCGATTGATACAAACCGACTTCATGATCCTTAGTAACATCCATTGCATGTTTCGGTATTCTCGAAGCCCATGGTACTCTATCTTGTTAAGTCTAGCTTTGCCATCCTTTATTATCTTTACTTTCCCGTTTCATAATCTTATATTGATCGATCTTCTTCTCGTGAATTCTTAGTTCTGACGCTGCACTCAGTCTCCAGAGTTCGACCCTGATACTACACGAACCGTGTACTTGCGGTAAAGTGGTCTAGGAAATTGCACGTAATTATGGTTAGGAGGTTTAGGTTCGGAAGAGTCATTCCTTATTTCAGAGCATGAATTCCCTGTTGTCAAGATAGTTCGATAGGTTTATGATCCTTTGCTTGTTACATCCTTGCAAATCCCGATAACCCGAAACCCGTAGTGCTCTTAATTGTCAAGTCTTCCGCATCTTTCCATCGCTGTCACGATTTAACTTAGTGTTTTAGAAATTCATATCACACCACCATCTATTCAACCCGTCTTAGTTTAGTCACATTCTTAGCTTAGGTTGCATTAGTCCCCAGAGTTTGACCCTTTTATTACACCGATCCGTACTCTTGCGGTAAGTGGATATTAGGCATTTATATAGCATGATATTTCCCACATCAAGTTTTTGGCGCCGTTGCCGGGACTAATTACGGCCTAGATTAGGAATTAGCTAGATTAAAATTCAGTCCTTTCCGGAGTCTTAGTCATTTTTCAGCATTTTCTTTTCTTTTTCTTTTATCGTGTCTATTTTATCTACTTCAGATCTGCACTTTGGTTGTTCGTTTATTGTTGTGCAGGCACCATTGTATGAGAAGCTCCACACAAAAGCTACTCATATACGATCCCGAGGTTGAGAGAACACTACGAAGCTTGCACAAAAAGAGGAGAATTAGACTTGCAGATTCCGAATCCGAAGTAGATAAAGAGCGCAGTCAAGAGACATATGCTTTCGAAGAGGAAGTAACCGACAACGAAAGCCCTAGCGCAAGTAGCGGAGAAAGTTGCACCGATAAGCACGAAATGGCTGCTGCTGAAGAAACTTACGGAGCCTACACCGCTCCAAAGCACACTCAGTTGCTTTCATGCATGGCCTGCCCTATAGAAAACCAGGGTGAGTTGCAACCGACTTTCATCTAGATGCTCAACAATTCCGCTTTCAGAGGAATGGAGAATAAGGATCCAAATTCATACCTCACGGACTTCAAGATGCTCTGCAGCACCACTAATGTTGGCACGGGGGTCACACGGGAAGATCTATACTTATCCGCATTCCCATTCTCGCTCAAGGATGCAGCACATCGTTGGTTGTTCAACTTGCCTACTGTGTCGATTACTTTGTGGAATGACCTAGAGCAGCGATTCATGCAGCAATTCTTCCCGGACCACAGGACGCTGCTCACCAAGAGCCGAATAAATTCATTCCTACAAGAAAGAAGCGAGACTTTACATGATGCACAAGAATTATCAACGCATATGTCCGCATCATGGAATGAACAAAAGGTACCTCATCACAAGCTTCATGCAAGGTCTCCAAGAGACCACACGCTTTATGATCGTGGCAGCGGGTGGTGGTTCCCTCAACAACCTCACTTTCCAACAACTCGAGAATTTGATCGAAAACATGGCAAGGGAGGGAGGCAAGAAGGTCAGAGATTACAACCATGACTTCTCATCCAAAGCAGCGGTAAATGAATTAGGCATTGCCAACATGGACTTAACAGATTTAAAGCAACAAGTTGGGGAGATATACAGGATGATGGCAAGCCTTCATGTCGACCGACAAGATGCATCCGTAGGTAAAGGAATCGAGGAAGTCAATTACGTCAACAATCGGGCCTACCAACACAACTACATCAAGAGCCATCCCAACCTCTCTTATGGCAATACAAGTAATGTGGCAAACCCACAGGATTTTCAACCACGGATGATGGCAAGAAACCAAAACCAAGGTTTCCAGTCGAGAGGGAATAACCAAGACTATGGCTATCAGCCTTGCGCACAACCTTCAGGCGACTCCGGAATTCTCTCTTATCTCCAATTGATGCATCAAGAACAGAAAAATGCGCTTGGAGGAATTAAGGCTGAACATGATGACATGAGGAAAAGAATGGACGGTTTCTAGACACACTTAAAGCTCCTGGAAACGCAAGTGGCACAGCTAGCCCAAGGGTCTAGCCGACAGCCCGGACAGCTCCAGGGAAACCCGAGACGAACCCCCGGGAGCAGATCAACGCCATCCATTTGAGGAGTGGCAATACGGTGGAACAGGTCACGCCTTCCATGGTTGCGAGAGAAGAGCCTATAATCATTGCAAAAGAGCAACCCATCACTCAAGGCGTGGAAGAGAAGAAGACCGAAGAGGAAGAAGAAAGGGAGTTGCCTTACGTAGCACCTGCCCCGAGGGCACCACCCTTACCCTTCCCACAACACCAAAGGAAGCAGAACGACGATGTTCAATTCACCAAATTCGTGGAACACCTAAGGAAGCTGCAAGTCACCATCCCATTCTACGATGCGCTCATGAAGATGTCGTCCTACGCAAAATTCCTCAAGGACATAATAACAAGGAAGAGGACCGTAGACAATGAGGTAGTGATGGTCACAAACTCGCTCATACAACCACTCACCTTGGCTAAGAAGATGCCCGATCCAGGTAATTTTGTCATCCCTTGTAAGATCCACGATTACGAGATTGAACATGCACTAATCGACATCAGAGCGAGTGTGAGCTTGCTACCATTATCTCTTGTTGAAAAGCTTAATCGAGTAGGAGATCTTCAGCCCACGCGCATGCTAATCACCTTAGCCGATCAATCTGTACGAAATCCCGAGGGCATATTGATGAATGTCGCAGTACAATTTGGAAAATTCTGGTTCCCCGCGGACTTTGTAGTTGTTGATATGGAGATAAACCCGAAGATCCCCATCATTTTGGGAAGACCATTCCTGAACACGGCGAACATGGTTATATACTGTGCCGAGGGCAGACTGGTCATGAAATTCGGAGATGAATCTATAGAGTTCAAGCTTGATGAAACACTCAAGAAGCCGTACATGACCGAACCCGTGATGCACATTGACACGGTAGATGAACTAGTAGAGGAAATCAAACATGAGCATCGAACCATCTACCCCATGGAGATAGCACTGTCAGCATGCATCAGAAGCATATTTTAGTCACCCCAAGACGTGGAGGAATGCATACAACTCATGGAGGAGTTGATCACACTTGAGTCTGGCATGGACCCGAGCGGGTCGAACATAGAGCACGACCGGGCTGAACAATTATAGGAGAATCCGCACGGGCTTTATCAGGACCCGACTCGGGTAGCACTCTCGGGGATAAATAGCACAATTCGTAACCCGAGCGGGGTGGTTGCTGAGCCCGCTTGGGCAGGCTTCATGGACAAGAATCCGTGCGGGCTTTATCACGACCCGACTCAGGTAGCACTCTCGGGGGTAAATGACACAATTCTAACCCGAGCGGGGCGATTGATGAGCCCGCTCGGGCTACGCTGCTTCTATCTTGCGCTGCATCTCCTACACCTTGCATTGCACACTTCCACACAAATCCCGACTAGAGCACCGAGAAAGCACCCAAGGTCGACCTCAAACCCCTTCCGCAGGGGCTTAGGTATGAGTTCCTTGGTCACGATTCTACATACCCCGTGATCATCAATGACGCACTTGATAGGCCACAAGTCGACAAATTCCTCTGTGCACTCAAACGATACCGAGCTGCCATCGGTTATACACTGGAGGACATCACGAGTATCGATCCCCAGCTCTGCACACACCGCATCCATTTGGAAGATGAGTTAAAGTCATCTATAGAATGTCAACGCCGACTCAATCCCAACATGGCGGAGGTAGTCAAGAAAGAAGTGCTGAAGCTTCTAGATGCTGGTATCATATACCCGATCATCTCGTTTTCAAACGTATTTCTTGCACGATTTTAGAGATGTTTATGATATAAATGCGATGCTTTACGTATGATTCCGTATCCGTTTTACTTGTTTTCGTGTTTTCATGTTCTTAGGGGTTTTATGCGTATTCGGTTCATTTCAGAGCTAAAGGACGTGCACGAGACAAAGTACCAACATCGAGGATCATCACGAGATAAATGGGACGAGAATCGGCAAGGAATAGCCACTACCCACGCGGGTAACTCCCTGCCCGAGCGGGCATTTGTTACGGTGATTTTGTCCAGCGAATTGAGCACGAGTCGGGCGAGAAGTACCACGCCCAGGGCCTCAGCCCGAGCGGGCAGCACTTGAGCCCGAGCGGACAGCACCCCAGCCTGAGCGGGCTGCCTCTTTTCTCATCGCGATCCTGCGCGACCTTCCGTGCTGTACCCGAGCGGGTCACTTACCCTGCTCGCGCGGGTCGTGTCCATCACCTGCAACTCCAAATAAGTTAATTTGACTTAAAACAAATGGGAGTTTGTTGGAGACTTATACAATAAGGAATACGACTTTAGAGAAGAGGAATAAGTGATATTTCGCTGGAGAAACTAATGGAAACGTCATCCAACTTATTCAAGAATGTAAACTCATGAAAAGACAACAATCGGTGGCTGCTGCAACATAAGGAATAAGTGAACGTCTAAAAGGAAAGAAAGGGAGAAAAGGAAAGAAAAGAGGAAGGAAATAAGAAGAGAGGAGTGAGAGGTCGAGCTCATTCACTCAGTTTTCGGTTTAGGAGAGTAGAGAGAGTAGAGGAGGGGATTCTTGCGAGGAGACGTGCAAGGAGCATTGGAGATCAACCCAAGACTTCGGTTTCGTTTGGTTTTCGTGTTCCTTAGACCTTCTATTTCATTTATGATTGTTTACGGACGCATGAGCGAGTAGTTTGTTTTATTCTAGGAGAAGAGATTAGCCATTGGCTATCCCGAAACCTCTTTTGATTTATCTTTGAATGCATCTTCCCGTTTTCGTTATCTATTCTTTATATGAGTGCTCAATTGACTTGTGTTTGCGATGGCCACGTAGATGAATTTGTTAGGGATTAGGAGAAGGGCCGAAAGGAGAATTCTAGTCCTAGAAGATCAGGTTTAGAACAACCGAGGTTAGGCCACGAAAGTAGGGTAGCAGCGGTTGAGGGTAAAACGGATGAATCACAGATCTTATGGGTTTAGTTCAAGGTGTCAGCCATGAAAGTAGGGGATAACTTGACTAGATCACGTGTCTATGCCTTGAGAGAGGGTAGATATCATATTAGGATCGTCTGCCTTAGATAACTTGACTGGGATTGCATGATAGATAGGTTGATTGCTGGTTTCGGTAGTCTTGTGGTGAAACTGGATTCTTGGAACGTTTGTCTCATCGTTAAGAACTAGTTTGTCTATTTGTTTCTAGTATTTCATTCTCAATTCCCATATTTCGTTCGTTAGCAAGTTTGATTCGTAGTTTGGATTTAGGTTGTGTTGCGTAGTCCCTGTGGGATCGACACCTGAAGTACTACACACGTGCCGTGCACTTGCGGGTAGTTTAGGCTATTTGTTTAACTTTGATAACGCATCAATACCCCATCTTCGACAGCAATTGGGTCAGTCCGGTACAAGTGGTACCAAAGGAGGGAGGCATCACCGTCGTCCAAAACCAAAACAACGAGCTTATTCCCACCTGAACGGTGACAGGATGGCGCATGTGCATAGACTACCGCAAACTGAATAAGCACACCAGGAAGGACCACTTTCCTTTGCCCTTTATTGATCAAATGCTTGAAAGGTTAGCGCTTCACTCCTATTTTTGTTTTCTTGATGGCTATTCAGGATTCTTCCAGATCCCGATTCACCCAAACGACCAAGAGAAGACGACATTCACTTGTCCACATGGGACGTTCGCCTATCGCCGGATGCCATTTGGCTTATGCAATGCACCCGCCACGTTTCAAAGATGCATGACTTCCATCTTTTCTGATGTTAATGGCGATATTATGGAGGTGTTCATGGATGACTTTTCAGTCCATGGCTCATCCTTTGATTTGTGTATGACCAATCTTTGTAGAGTGTTAGACAAGTGTTTACAGGCGAATCTTGTGCTCAATTGGGAGAAGTGTCACTTTATGGTACGAGAAGGAATTATTTTAGGGCATAAGATTTCAGAAAAGGTGATTGAGGTCGACAAGGCTAAGATTGAGGTGATTGAGGAGCTACCCCCTCCTAGGAATGTCAAAGCAATCCGTAGTTTCCTTGGGCATGCGGGATTTTATCGAAGGTTCATCAAAGACTTCTTCAAGATCGCCAAACTGCTCAACCTCTTGAGTAAGGATGCTGTGTTCGAGTTTAATCAAGAATGTCATATTGCCTTCGAGAAACTCAAGAAAGCGTTGATTTCACCCCCCATCATCTAGCCTCTGGATTGGAAGCTCCCTTTTGAGCTCATGTGTGATGCAAGTGACTACGCTGTGGGGGCTGTATTGGGACAACGAAGAGATGAAGTGATGCATGCCATTTATTAAGCCAGCCGGACTTTAGACGACGCTCAGTGCAATTACTCCACCACGGAGAAAGAGCTGCTGGCTATCGTCTTCGCTTTCGAGAAGTTTCTCTCTTACCTTGTTGGATCCAAGGTAATTGTCTACTCCGATCATGCAGCGAAACCAAGGCTGATTCGGTGGATCTTAATACTTCAAGAATTCGATTTGGAGATACGCGATAGGAAAGGGACAGAAAACAGCGTTGCCAACCACTTGTCCCGCCTTGAGATTTCAGATGGGATCCCTATAGAAGACTCTCTCAGAGATGATGTTGTCATGGCCATAGATGGAACGCCTATTCCGTGGTACGTAGATTTCGTAAACTACCTTGCATGTGAGGTTCTCCCACAAGGCCTAAACCACAACGAAAGGAAAAGGTTCCTACATGACGTAAAGGCCTACGTTTGGGACGAGCCTTACCTATTCAAGCGAGAGACCGACGGTTTATTTTGGTGTTGTATCCTAGAAGAAGAGGTATCCGATGTGCTTTTCCACTGCCATTCTTCTGATTATGCAAGACATTTTGCCGCCCCCAGAACAACAACAAAAGTTCTCCAAGCTGGATTCTATTGGCCTACACTCTTCAGGGACGTTCACAGGTATGTCTCAACTTGTGACGTATGTCAAAGGATGGCAACATTTCTAGAAGGCATGAGGGACCTGATAACACGTAATCCGTTGTAGTATTTACGTGATTCTTAGGTCTAGTTTTGAGTAGATTACTTAGATTTCACACATTTATCGAGTTTATTCGAGGACTCATCTACATTTCGTGTTTTGTATAGGAAACGAAGACATGAAGCGAAACACGAGAAATTATGGCAATTCAACCCCAAAAACGTGATTGAATGACAAGGTACAACTTGCACAAGGCAATGGAAGCAAATCAAACACTCAAGCATCGAGCGAAAGGAGCGGAAACACCATTTGATGGTGTACATGCTCGGGAATGAAGTGTGCCCGCTCGGGCTGTGTTTGTGCATCCGTTCGGGCTTCAAAATGGACCAGAATTTCGCCGAGAGTTTGCCCGACTCGGGCTCAAAGTGTGCTCGCTCGGGCATGCCAGCCCGACCAAGTTTAAAGTCATGCACGCACGGGCTAATGGACTGCACGAGCGGGTAGAGGTTGTGCCCGCTCGGGTCCACCTTTTTCTCAACAAATTCCTTGATTTTAGAACGTCCAATTCAGGGGAAAAGAGACCTTTTAAAGCTAGGATTCGTACTAGACAAAAGGGGGGGACGAAAGGAGACACTAGAGGACACACTTGGAGACATAGAGAAGGAGGGAGAAGGACGGAACGAGGGATCCGAAGCATGGAGGATCTATTGAAGACGTCGGTATATGAATAGGGAGGAATCTCTTTCTTTATCAATGTTGAATATAGTTTTCTTTTGTGTTTCGTTTTCTGAGTTCATGTCCGAGTAGATCTACAGCCATGGGTTAGAGAGTATTGCCAATATGTAACGAAGTCTTGTTCTTAATGAATGGTGCATGATTTAGGGTTTAATCGGTTTAGAATCTACGCCAGGTCGATCGTTTGAATCTAGGGATTAGGATAGCGGCCTTAATGCGTCTATGTAGGTGAGATACACAATAGATATATTGGTATACGCATGCTAGATAGTGGACAAGTCTACGCCAGTCAGTTCCTATATAAGAGCTTGAATTCCCTGAACTCGTGATAGTATCTAAGACCAATGATCTTGTTAGAACTTCGTTGCATCGTTGTGCACCTCTCGATACCTATGGTGTTTAGTAGTTGAGTCATTCCGTTCATAGGTTTAGTTTAGTCTAGTTCTCATTCCCATTCACTCATTGATTTCACACGTCTTATTCATTAGTTACTAGCTTTAGAGTTGCATCAATTCCTTGTGTTCGACCCTAGTGCTACACGATCCGTATTCTTGCGGAAGCGTTAGTCTAGGTAATTTATTACTTGAGTTAACGCACATCAGGACCTCAGCACTATATCTTGGAAGTCGAACCATTTGATGTATGGGGCATCGACTTCATGGGACCATTTCCCTCCTCTTGCGGAAATCAGTACATCTTGGTCGCTGTGGATTATGTGACAAAATGGGTGGAAACACTAGCATGCATGACCAACGAATCCAAGGCAGTCACTAAGCTCTTTAAACACATCATCTTCCCTAGATTCGGCGTCCCAAGAGTCGTGATTAGTGATGGGGGAAAGCACTTCATCAGTCGGGTGATCGAGACACTATTGACGAAATATGGAGTGAAGCACAAGTTCGCTACGCCCTATCACCCGCAGACAAGTGGCCAAGTAGAAGTATCCAATCGAGAAATCAAGTCCATCCTCGAGAAGAAAGTCTCAAAATCTCGACGAGATTGGGCACTAAAGCTAGACGATGCAGTTTGGGCCTTTAGAACGACTTTCAAGAATCCGATATGGAAAAGCATGTCACCTCCCCGTTGAACTGGAACACAAGGCATATTGGGCTATAAAAACGCTGAATTACGACCTCAAAACAGCTGAGGAGAAGCGGGTTCTCCAGCTTCACCATCTAGAGGAGATGCGAAATGATGCCTACGAGAACGCAAGGATCTACAAAGAGCGTTCAAAGAAATGGCATGACAAGCACATTCTCCCACACTCATTCAAAGCAGGTGATCAGGTGCTTCTCTTTAATTCCCGCTTGAAGTTGTTTCCAGGAAAACTCAAGTCGCATGGTCGGGGTCTTTCACTATAAAAGGAGTTTCACCGCATGGAGTCGTGGAATTAGACAATGGAATTGGGGGAACATTTTTGGCGAATGTGCAGAGAGTGAAGGCATACTGTGCTCATAGCGTAGAGGACAAAACATGCGAACTACCTCTCTCCGATCCCACACACGTCTGAATGCGTTAGGGTCAAGCTTAAGACAGTAAACAAGACCTTCTCCGGAGGCAACCCGAGCTCCATATCCTTTTTTCTTCCTTTCTATTATATTTCTACTCTCGAACTCTCTTTAGGACATGGACAATTGTTTAGAATTTAGGATTTTAGTGGCCTTCATGATTTTTGCTGCATGTTTTTCCTCGTAATTTTTTTCACATTGCAGCACAGCCCGGTCGGGCTGACAAAACGAACCCGCACCGGCTAGGTCATTTTTTCAGGTTGCCCGATCGGGCATGTTCACACAACCGACGCAAGCACCGTCTTTCTTCTGCAGAGGTAAGCTAAGTATTTCGAGTAACCCGAGCGACTGCAACCCTCACAAACGAAACCGACCCGAGCGTACTTCACACCAGAAACCTCTCACGCTGCCGGACACTACTGACGTCGCCGCTGCCGTTTCTCATCACCGCCGACGCCTGTGCCGACGAACCCTCGGCCGGTTACTCGAAATACCTCTCTCTCCCTCTTCTCTCGTAAATTCTCCCCAAAACCTTCAATTTCTTCTAGTAATCCATGTATTTTTGTGAACTAATCTATGTTTTCGACTGATTTGGACTAGATTTAGGCCTGGTTGGAAGGATTTAGGGTGATAGTTGCGATTGGAACCACAGAATCGGATTACAGATCGCGATCTCGCGACCAGCCCGCTCAGGTTAGGGTTAGGACCCGGTCGGGTAACCGGGATTAAGCCCGATCGGGCAGTGATTGGACCTGAATCGAGCGAAAATTTCTGGACTTACGGCGAATTTTCTCTGGAAACGCAGCCCGAGCGGGTTACACCATATACCCGTGCGGGCGTTCTGCAAACAACGACTAATAGTTGATTTTCTTCTTTGATTGTTTTGCAGATGGCTCCAAAATTCTTCCAAAGCTTAAAGAAACGACAAGCAGACGAGTACGACCCGGAGTAGGGATGGCCAGCAAAGCCGGATGCTATCATGGAGTTAACCCCGTACACGCCCATCACGACGTCCCACCAATAGTACAACTACTGGGACGAGAGACAAACGCAACTTTTCTGGGCGATTTTTTGGCTTCCGGCGGCATCAAGTTTTCTGGTTCTTCTTCCTACGACGGCTTCTGCCCGACGGCGAGTGTCCAGCGGCAATTTCCTCCTCCATCCGGCGTCGGTCTACCTTTCCTGGTGTTCTAGGGTTGCTGGATTTGATGGGCTCTTGAGTTGCTGCTGGAACCGATGGTTTCTAGTGCTTGCTCGTTGGATTTTATCTAGGGGTCTCCTTAGGGTTCCCTCGACCGGTCCACTGTGTTGCCGGCGGTCTCTGCCTCAGCCGGTGAATCAGTGCCTGCACCATCTGGTTGTTGCTGGTTTTCGCTGGTTTTTGCTGGTTTGCAGATTCAGGGCTACTGGTTTCTGCACGTCGTATTCTGATCCTTGCTGTCTTTGTGGCGAGTCATGGGAAAAAAAGGAACCTCCGGTGTTCCCCGTGGTCCAAGTGGACAGTTTGCGCGCGACGCACCCGTGAGTAAACCTACGACCAAGCTTGATGGTCCAAGTGTTGCGGGCACTGTCACTGTGCGTACTGTGATGGAAACTGTAGCTGCGCTAAAACCGTCGATCTCAGCGACGACAGAAGCTCCCTCGGGTCGCGGGGAGATAGCTGTTACTACCTCCATCGATGTTGGCCAGGGACAAGAGGAAGCTGTGATTATTAACGGTGATGTTCTTTCGGAAGGAGAAGCTGATTTTCAGGCAGTTTTTCCCCGATGCCGTTGAGTGCTGCGGACAAGACACGGGCAGGTTTGGGCAGCACTGCTGGGAGCATCGAGAGGGACGTTGTTGCTCCAGCCTCTACTGCGGCCAATCGATCCACTGGACCAACCATTACTGATCAAGCGCACGGAAGCAAGCACATTTCAGCTGCTCCTCGGGCTAACGCGTGGGTCTCGGGATCGAAGAAAATTTTCATGAATTCCAGAGTAGGCGGGAAACTAAGCTATACCAAGCCAACATCCAACCGAGCGTCAGTCAAGGTCAGCGAGGGCTTACCAAAACAGGCTGCATGGGGATGGGCCCTTCTTGGTTAATACGTCGGATATCCCCCAGGGCATTTTCTTATTAACACTATGATGAAGGCTTGGGGAGTCAGGTCTAAGTATCGCATCGAGGAAGGATGATACTTATTTCAGTTCAGGTCGGAGGAAGACAAGGATAAGGTCCTCAAGGGAGGCCCATACTTTATCCATGGTAAGCCCATGCTGCTAAAGAACGTTCCCGACAAGTTTGCCTTCAACCACAGGGACATAGCTACCGTGCCCCTTTGGATCCGCATCTTCGGTCTTCCTCGCAATTTCTGGACCCAGGAGATTCTTGGTCGGCTCGCCTCGCATGTGGGAAGTCCCCTGTTCACGGATCCAATGACTGAAGGAAGACGACGGGGATCATATGCTTGCTGTCTTGTTGAGGTAAATTTCGCGGCGCCCATTGTCCATGAGGTCCCGGTGGAATTTGACAATGGCGAGGAACTTCTCTGCTCTATACTTATCGAGAATGAACCAAAGTACTGTACCACTTGTTGCTCATATGGTCATGAGAACGAGACATGTTCATTCAAGGAGAAAAAGGACACGATGGGCAAGAGAACAAAGAAGACTCTGATAGGACCTAAGGGTGGGACTTCGAATGCTTCTGCTTCGATGTCCGGCGACGCAGTTTCTGGTCCTAAAGCAACCCCGACGGACCCAATTGGGGCGACCCAACCCACTGCTGTGACTCCTTCTATCCTAAGGCGATGGGAGATGCATCCACATGACCCGACTCCCCCTTCATCTCCGAAACCTCTCGTTAGCGACTCCTGTACGCAGGATATGGGTGCGCCTAAAGATGACCGGGTGGAGGAGAATGCTGAAGGGAATAGTTCCCAAGAGGGTTACGAGGATGATGAGAATGAGACCGTATCCGGCGTGGGAAAAGCCGATGATGTGGGTACTGTCAGTATGAAGGCCAGCGGTTTGATGGATCCAATGGGCGATAAGAGGGCCGATGCTGGCGAGGCTAGGGAGGATGGGGAGTGGTCTCCCGGGGTAGAGCTATCCAAATCGCAGCACAAGAGAGCTCGAGCTAAGGCTAGGAAAGGACAGACCCCGCTTGTGCAAGCTTTGAAGGCGACTAAATGGCCTTCGACAGTGAGAACTCTCCACAGCATCGCCAAGGAAGGTGGTGAAAAGGGCAAACCCAAAGTGCCTGCATGAAGATTCTCTCCTGGAACATCCAAGGGCTCGGCCAAGCCCTGAAACAAAGAGGCCATAGGGAGGTAATCCGTAAAACTCAGTCTTGCATTGTAGGTATTTATGAAACGAAATGCGCTAGACTCAATGTGGACAATGTGATGCGACGCGTGGCACCGGGTTGGAAGTTTGTTTCAAATTTCGAACTCGACCCGTGCGATCGTATCCTGGTCACTTGGAATAGTGATTTAGTGGATTTAGAGGTCATTAGCACCTCGGTCCAGCACATCGGGGTTCGCTCTTCTTGTACGACAACCGGTGTGCACATTGGAGTTTGTTTTGTTTATGGCCTGCATAGTGTAGTTGCTAGGCGACCGATTTGGGACCATGTTGATAACTTTCTGTATGCTCATATGATGCCTTGGCTTGTGTTAGGCGATTTTAACTCGGTCATGAGCGCAAAGGAAAGGGTGAACAGGGTACCGGTTTCGATGTACGAGTGCAAAGACATGGTCGATGCCTGCCGTCGCCATGGTCTCATCGATGCACTGTGCTCGATTCCAAACCCGCTGACCTGGACCAATGGCTTGGTTTGGAGCAGACTCGACCGTGTGTTGGTTAATCCCGCATGGTCAGGTTCTGCGTTTGCTTGTGACACTGATTTCCCCGACGAGTGGCATCTTTCGGACCACAAGCCTGAGATTGTTTCTCTGTGCAGATTACAGGCTGCAGGGAGGAAGTACTTCAAGTTCTTTAACATGTGGACAGCTCACCCGAGATTCGCGGAGATAGTCAAGGAGGGGTGGGAGGCCGAAGTAAGGGGCACGTACCAATTTCGCTTATCGAGGTTGCTCCACGGACTAAAGGGGCCTCTCAAGTCCCTCAACCAACAAGAGTTTAGCCACATCTCTGCTCGGGCCGCAGAGGCAAATGCTGGCCTACGGGCTCTTGAGGAGTGTCGGCTGAATCCGAACTCCTTGGAAGCGAGGCGCAGGATGGAGGAGGCAAAGACAACGACAAAGCGACTGAATGAAGCGGAGGGGAGTTTTCTGAGCCAGCTTGCTAAGTCCACTCACCTTATTAAGAGCGATAAGTGTACTAAATACTTTCATGCTTTGATGAAGGTGAATGGCAGGCGCAACCACATCGCGGCCATTTCCAAAAGGGATGGCACTCGGACACACTCTATGGAAGAGGTGGTGGTAGAGTTCGTGGACTACTACAAAGGCCTTTTTGGGTCGACGGTTGATATCGCGCTCCCGGACCCCGGTGAGCTCGCCCATGGTGCCCGTTTTTCGGACGCAGACACCTAGTTCCTGACGTCCCCTGTCTCGGTGAGAGAGTTCAAGGAGGCCCTCTGGTCTATGGGCGATGATAAATCCCCGATCCGGATGGATACTCGGTCAAGTTCTTTAAAGCTACGTGGGAGACGACTAGGGCTGAGGTGTGTGCGGCGGTCAAGGAGTTATTTATCAATGGGAAGCTTCTTAGGCAGCTCAACCACACCATAATCTCCATCATCCCTAAAGTCAACACCCCGTCTGGAACCCGGCCCAAAGCGCTTTTGTGGAGGGCCGGCTCCTTGCGGATAATGTGTTTCTTGAGCAGGAACTTCTTCGGAGATATGAGGTCACGCAGGACACCAAGCGGTGCTTCCTCAATGTGGACCTGGCCAAGGCGTACGACACGGTCTCTTGGGAGTTCGTCCGGTTTGCGCTTATCCATCTCGGGGCCCCACCCACCTTTATCGCTTGGGTCATGGAATGCATCTCCTCGTCCACTTACTCAATCAAGATTAACAAGACGCTCCATGGTTTTTTTCCTGGCAAGCGTGGCCTTCGACAAGGGGACCCGCTCTCGCCCCTCCTCTTCGTGATGTGCATGGAGATTTTCTCGAGGCTTGTCAAGAAGGACACAAACATGGACACTTTTTCTTTTCACCAACACTGCGCATCTCTCCGCTTATCACATCTCATTTTTGTTGATGACATTGTGATGTTTTATCGCGGCGACGCAGGTTCGGTGGATGTGCTCCTAGGCTGCTTGGAGAGATTTAGTACCATGTCGGGGCTATGCGTGAATGTGGGGAAGTATTCCATGTTTTTGGCCTCGATCTCAGATCAAGAGCGAGAGACTTTGATCGATGCTTCTGGATTCAGGGAGGGTGTCTTTCCATTTCGGTACCTAGGTATCCTGATTGGCCCGTCCGGTCTCAAGGGGATCCATTTCAAGCCGCTTCTCGACAAGACAAGCACCTACCTCACTGTTTGGGCCAAGAAGACTATCTCCTTTGATGGTAGAAGGGAGCTCATTGGTTCTGTACTTCAAGGGAGTGCGGGTTTCTGGTTGTCCATGGTTCCCATTCCTCAGAGCGTCCTTCATAGTCTTGTTTCCATCTGCAGAGGATTTTTGTGGAAGCACCCCAGGGTGAAGTGGGTGGACCTCTATATTCCCAAGAGGGAAGGGGGCCTCGGCCTTTTGGATTTTGGCGTCTGGAACAAGTGCTTCATGCTGAAGCACTTAACATTACGACTCAGTGGGACAACTTATGGGTGCGGTGGGTGCATCACCACTATTTGACTCGGATGGGGCCCTTGGAGTGGACTGCTCATCGGCGGGACTATCCTCTCATCAAGGCTTTTATACATGCTCGTGATATGATCGATAACATAGAGGGGAGGGAGGCTAGCATTACGGACACGTTGGAGGATTGGTGTGTTGCGGGCGAATTCAAGGTCTCCAAGGCGTATGAACTCCTCCGGCCTAGGCGGGCGGTGGTGAGCTGGTCGAAGGTGGTGTGGCCTGCACATAGCACACCGAAGCACTCCTTCCTTATGTGGTTGGCAACGCTAGGTAAGCTGCCCACTCTCGACCGCCTTCAGTACCTACAGATTGATCCCAGATGCAGGCTCTGTGACCAGCCAATGGAGACCCACAACCATCTATTTTTCACATGCGACTATGCTGCCTCCGTTTGGCACCCAGTGTGTGATCGCTTCCGCATCCCACGTTCCATCTTGACGATTCAGGGCGCTCGTACGTGGGTTCGGGGACATGCCTGCCCGGATGACTGTCTTTTGAGGGCTCGAGTCTACTCCCTGGCAGCCTCGGTCTACCACATGATGTATAAGATTGAAATGTGGGAGTACTAAAAATGGGACTAGTAGCATGAATAAACATCTTCGAATCTGCAAAAGTTATAAGAATGTTGTTGAAGCGGATAGTCAAAAGGTCTTAACTAGAGCTGATAATGAAAGTCAAAGTGATGTTAATATGCTTGTTGCTCGTGGATTTAGTCAAGAAGCATGTCGACAAGCAACGGTTAAGATGATTATCATGGATGAAATGCCACTTTCTATAGTTGAGAATGCTGGGTTTAGACATCTTTACAATGTCTTGTGTCCTAAGTTTGTTGTCCCCTCGAGAAGAACTATTACGAAGGATGTTCTTCAAATGTATGCTACTGAAAAAGTTACTTTGAAAAGTATGATTAATGGGGGAAGGGTGTCTTTGACGACGGATTTATGGACTTCTATCACATCTATGAGTTATATGGTCGTCACTGCTCATTTTATTGATAGTCATTGGCAATTACATCGTAAGATTATTAGTTTTAGTCCAGTGTCCAATCATAAAGGGGAAACAATTGCAAAGCAACTTGAGAAATG
>CM071862.1:3624784-3649319 GCA_036759665.1 Gynandropsis gynandra
TAGGGGCAGCTTGTCTAGATCACGTGTCTATGCCTTGAGAGAGGGTAGATATCATGTTAGGATCGTCCGCCTTAGATAGCTTTAACAGGGATTGCATGATATAGGTTGATCGTTGGTTTCGGTAGTCTTGTGGTGAAACCGGATTCCTAGGACGTTTGTCTTATCGTTAGAACCCAAGTAGTTTATTTACTTTCAGTATTTCATTCTTCCATCCACATTTTTCGTTAGCAAGTTTGATTCGTAGTTCGGGTTTAGGTAGTGTTGCGTAGTCTTTGTGGGATCGACACCTAAAATACTACACACGTGTCGTGCACTTGCGGGTAGATTAGGTTATTTATATTTAACTCTGATAACGCATCAAACATCAAAGTTGCCAACCTCTTCCGGTCGTCGGAATTCTTCGCCTTCACATGCTTTTCACTGACTTGTGCGGGGTTCACCTTTCCACGACCGAAATTCTTCAGCCTGAATGTGTCACCCTTTTTGGACTCCCATCCTTTGGGATATGGTCCGAATTTCAATTCAAAAATTAGTGCGTGCTCCACTATAGAGTACCGGATGGGAATGACATTTAAGACGAACCACAACTCCTTCTTGTCACGTATAATCACGGAGTGATTTAGTAGGATAGAAATTTGAACCTTCATCAATGTGGAGTCACATTGGAAATGGAATAAATGGCTAAATTATGACTCCTTCTCAAAGTAATGCAACTCGTATTCATCTAAGATTCCTCTCAGTGTCGTTATTGTCTCGTGAGGATAACACTTGGTGGTGATCTTTGGCATTTTGTCCATGTGCTTGAATTCATACACAAACTTCGACTTTGACGCCACCTGCAAAATTACCAATTAAGAATACATTGTACTTCTATCGACTTAAGCGACTCAACCGACACGTGCGACCCATGCAACTTAAACGACCCTCAGACACTATGCGACACTCAACCGACTCACTAAGACTCAAGCGACCCATGCAACTCAATTGATCCATGCGACTCAAGCAACCCACGTGGCATAATATCAAGCGACCCACAGGGCATAATATCAAGCGATCCACGCGACTCAAACGACCCTTGCGACTCAAACGACGCAAGCGACCCATGCGACTCAAACGACCCTTGGACCGCCTGCGATGCTCAAACGACCATTGCGACCCAACCCACTTACTGAGACAACCGACTCACTGAGTCGAAGATGGTCATGCAACTCCTGCGACCCTTGCGACTCAATCGAGTCACTGACACTCATCCATTTCATATCAATAAACCATTTTGTGACTCGACAGCTTGCAAAACCCTAGAAATCGATCTACTTACACTTATTGACGCCCTTGAAGATTGACTCGTGCTCTCTTCTTCACTACTGCTAATTCTAGTCATTTTCCTTCTTGCCAACTTCAAACCGATCCCTCTCAAGTTCGACATCACTTATTCTTTCTTGCTCTAAACTTTGAAACAGGTTTCACGTCGAAAAACTGTTCTACTTTCTTGCTTTTGACACGGTTTGACAGTTTTTCACGTTGAAAAACTGCATAACGTGGGTTTTTCACGTTCGAAAATTAAGGACAAATTTATCTTTTCTTCATTTTTCCCCGATTTAATAATTATTTTAGATAAGGTTATTTTTGAAACGGTTTAGCCCTATGAGGATATATCTGATATTCCGCCTTTTAATCTTTTATAAGTAAAAAATAAAAATAAAATACACATTTTTGCTTAGTCATGAAACTAATTAGATTGGTTTTTCTTTAATTAAAAGTGTAGGAAGTTTTGGACCAACTAAATTTCTAAATTTATTTAGTTACTTGGATTCAAAAAACCATTTCAAAAATACATAAACTAGTTTTTTAACTAGTAAAACACTAATGATAAAATTAGTTTTCTAAAGAATAGCTAAAATCAACACAACTAAATATAGAAAAAAATTTAAAATTTATATTTTCTTTAAAAAAATAATATATATATTTAAGTAATTGGTATTAGGATCGGGTTTTTTTAAACGTTAGAAAAAAGGCCCCGTACCATAAATTAAAATAAGCCATTTTATATTTTTAACATATAATTATTTTAAATATTAATTATTTTTTTGAAAATAATAGACTTTAAATTTAACGAGACCATATTCAAATGCTCCTTTCGAACATGATCTAAGCCAATCTCTGATTGGTACAGCTAAATTTGTTAACAAAATCGGTGACTTATCTTTACCATTTTCCCGTAAAATATAATTAGAAATAATGAGGTAATAAATGGTTTAATGGGCTCAAAACTTCAAACAAACTTTAATGGGCTTAAACTGGGCCATGAATGGCCCAAATAATCATATATCTCAAGAATTGCCATCAGCTCGATTTATCGTACAGATTTGAAGACAAGTTCTCAGGAGAAGTGGCTTGTTTCGTCTCCTCGGTTTTCTCCGTACTGCGGATTTCAAAAGCGAGTCTACTTCTCCTATAAAATTTTCCACTTTCTCCGCGTAATTCCCGGGAAATCCTTCGATTAGGTAGAATTCACTGAAATTTGTGTTGGAATTCGTCGAACGTGTCTTTACTTGTGAACCTCGATCAAATGGTTGAAGCTTTTTTTTCATTTTCTGTTCAGTTTCTTATGGGAAATGCAGCTGAAGGAATTAAGCTAAATATGATGTGTCTATAGTATTCGCTTGAGCTTTGATGATTTGCGTAGTTTGTTTGGTTCGATTATGCATTTCGTGAAGTAGTTTGGATCAAGGTTCCAAATCTCTCTTGCCTTCCTCTACTCTCCTGCAGCTTAGCTAGGATTATAGATACATCGATTGTAGGTAAACATTTTTTTTCTGTTCGTAATTTATGCGTTAAATTTATGTTCGTTACTTTAGAATTTGCAAAGTATGGGGAAAGGATGTTTTGCCAATGTTCTCATTTATCACTTCTGCTCCATTATCTCAAGTTTGGTTTTATATTTCTGTCCTGTATGTTTTCTTTGCACCCAGTATTTAGTCTCTGTTCATTGTGTTGTTTAGTTGAATGATGTCTTGATCAGTTTTCCGAACCGGCTACTTCCTTTGAAATGATGTAGTGGTGGAAAATGGTCAGGAAAGAGGATGTGGATTTCTACTGTAGTTTCTCGCGGAAAGAGCTTCAGAGTTTATGCAAGAAATATAACTTGCCGGCTAATAGGTCAAGTTCGGATATGGCTGAATCATTGGCTTCTTATTTTGAGGTATGCACATGCCTATACTGTGTTACTAAATTCTAGAATTGACCGAGGAGAGATGGAAATTTTGCACCTTCACATATATGGATGAATAATAATCTGGAATCATCAAGATATTATTTTTTGCTTATCAAATAATTAATATATTCACATGTACTGCTCTATCTCAACCAATTTTCTTTTTCGGGCAATCAATCAAGTTTCTGTTTGTTTATATCAAATAATTAATGTGTCTAAAAAATTCAGAGGAACAGTTTGAGGTCGGGCACCTTTGGAGTTGGTGGGATTCAAGGCGACTCAGGTACTGCATCAAAAAAAGGTTGGTTAATCATCTGTTGGCTAAATACTTTTTGCTTTTAGGTTCATCTTGCCAGCTTGAGTAAATATTCGTGAAGATTGGTTGTATATTTTTTTCAGATTGTGATAGTAGCAAATTGGAAATGATTAGAGAAGATCATTCTCGAACTACGATGACTAGAGAGACAGGCTTTACACTTGGGGAGAAAACATATTACCAGGTTAGATTCACATTATTATCAACGTCTTTCTGCGTGAATATGGTTTTTGGGTTACAACTGCGCGTTTCACATGTATTTGCTATTATTCTAGGGTAAGCATTTTGTGTTGGTTTATTTGGGGCAACCTCGTTCCTTTTCATATTCTATGAAATGAAAGTGCTGTGTGTGGATGAATCAGATGCACTTTCCCTTCCTTCGTCAACAAACTCCTGAACACTGAAATATGTGCCCTTTTTCTTTGTGGAGCATTCCACAGGAAAGGTTTCATAGTTACTAGGTAGGATAAGGTGTATAGTAACTATTGAAATAGGTGTATCATGGCTCCGTTCTTTATGTCAAGTTCTTTTGCATCCTCCCCAGTGTGCTTCGATCTTTTTCCACTCTTCTGGGTTGTGAGTTTTAAGGGATCCTAAATCTTGTCATGTATATGTAGGATGTTC
This sequence comes from Gynandropsis gynandra, assembly GCA_036759665.1. Lineage (NCBI taxonomy): Eukaryota > Viridiplantae > Streptophyta > Magnoliopsida > Brassicales > Cleomaceae > Gynandropsis > Gynandropsis gynandra. The sequence continues at coordinate 3,628,939 of CM071862.1, forward strand.
ATGCTGGTTCGATTATATCTTCATGTGCTCCTCGATTTATTAGGAATTTGAATGAAAATGGTCTATCAGAAAATTCTGGGAAGGATCTTCGTTGGGAAACGGATTGTTGGTCAGAAAATAGAAGAAGAGAGGTAAACACTGGTGAACGTCCACAAGAAATTCCTTCTCTAGGATGTTCTGTATATTCCAACTCGTCTTCGTTTGAGTTTCATGTCAGTTCAGAAGAGGGTATTAACCTTTCAGTTGATCTAAATTTCAACTCATCTGACTGGATCAATAGTATGAGAAATGAAGTCCATATATGTAATAGCATTGGTCCCAAGAAATCCCGACGTGTTGATGAGGGCAGTGATTGCGTTACAGAGAGTAAGAAACATAAAAGTCAGGCCCCTTTTAACGTAAATCCTGGGCGAGGCAAGGATGACCCTGCAGTGGAAGATTCTTCTGCAAGCCTACCAGTGAAAGGCAATAGTGAAGCATCATGTGATGATCAGCCTAGTGATGGAGGATCTTTAACGTCATCTGCAATAGAGCCATGCAGCATAAAAGGAGATATCTCCGACAAGTATAAGAAAGACGAAGGGCATAATTTGTGCATACCTCATTTGTCAGCTCCTAACCAGATTGTCTTATGTGCTGAATCATGTAGTAACGGTTGTTGCATGGTTTCACTTGATTTGGACTCTGTTAATTCTCCTAGAGAAAAGATAGCAAGTGATTCTGTTATGGTTGCCGCAGAATGTGCAATCACTCTTGACACACAAGATAATCTGATCGGTGACCTCCCTAATGAAATTTTGGAGAATCCATCTCGAGAAAGTCCTGGAACAGTTGGATAGTCGAGCACTGTTACACCTATATGTCCAGGAGGAGGTGGTTCTGAAATATCATCATCAGAAGCAAAGCCCTACCAGCCCAACGTATCATATTATCCTTGTAAGACCAGTAGTTTTCCACTTTTTTCCGAATCAAAACTCATCAAAGATTCAGAGTCAATGGGTTATTCCAAATTAATCTTCCAGTACAATGCAGGCAAGAATTGTGTGGCATCAAATGTGGTGGAGCAGGTGGGTTTTGTTCTTTCTTACCTATTTACTGCCCGCTGGAAGCCTCCCTTTCAGTTGGTTTTATGCAATAGAATCCATGGTTGCGTCATCTTAGCGAATTTTGTGCTTCACAGGAAAAGAGCGAAACAATAAGTTGGCAGGAGTTACTTGGTTTGAATTGTAACATCCTGTGTATGGAACTTTATTAGAAGAACGGGTATTTACTTCCTTCCAGATTTTCTCCATGCCACTCTCGGTAAAAATCTGATTGGAAGTAGTAAACCTGATATAAAGATGCCAAGAAATGATCCTTCAGGCAAGGAGATTGATACCGCTGCTTTTGGAGGTATGCTTTTTAGCTTTCTTTATATCATATGGATCTTAGAGCCGTTGAATGAGAAAGGAAGTTATATGGATTCTACTTCAAAAATCTTTTCATTCACTACTTTTGGCTCTTTTTTCTTTGATATTGTATGTTCGCGTTTTGTTTTTGTTTTTTTTTTGGCATGAAGGAGGAGACTGTATTTGCTTGTTTCCAGGATTCAATTATGGGCTATGAAATTAATTCATTCCGTTACTATACTCGTGGTTAGGTCGTCATGTTTAATCGGATCATTTTTGAAGCATTATTATATGATCTACCAATGGGTTTTGCCACGACGAAGCCAGAAGTCAATTTGCTGTAAGTATGGAGGTGTTTGCTTTTTATTTTCCTTCTCATTTTGAGACCCACAAAGTTAAGAAACTGTACCTCTTTGTCTTTTGGTACATCATTTGCAGATCATGTCCGATATATCATTTTAATCTGACAATTGCCCTTGTTTCCAAACATGGCAGAAGCAATATTCCACCTGAACCTGAATTGAGGTACTTGAAACATTTGAATGGAATAGTAACTCTCGTCTGCATTGTGCAACTGTGTTTGAGTCTATAGAACAACGGTATAAGCTTGATGTTGACAGTTCAACTGCAGAGCCACCTCATTCAAAATCGTTACATATTTTTGTTGTGCAAAAAAGATAATAAGATCCTCTGTTATATTATTGAAGATTCTCGTTTTCATTTGTATAAACATGTGAAATTCGTTCTTCTGTAAGTTTAGAGTCGACCCACAAACACAGGATGTTTTGTTCTGTGAAGGCGAGACACAGAGTTGACATCATTACTTGTCTTCATGTGCATGAAAAGAGGAAAAGATAAACACAGGATATATATATATATATATATGTTTGGAGATGTTGGTTTGGTCTTGTGCCTCGTGGATAGCAAAACATTAAATGCTCTGAATTTAAATTATATTATATTCCAAGAGGGTTTTGATCTAAGACTTTATATGAGAAAAATGGAAATAATAAAATCAGGAGGGCACAGTAAATGTCTCATGATTCGTTAGTTAAACTGTTGTCAACTTTGGGAGTGATATACACAAATTTTGCAAGATTTTGGGAAATTATGGTATAAAGCAGAGAAGAGAGAGAGAGAGAGAGAGAGGTAATGAAGGCTGGAAAAAGATTGAAAGAGAGAAGAGACATTTACTCCTCATTTAATGGCTTCAACTACATTTTCTATTTCTGAGATGCATTAGTTTTGCCCTCATTCAATGCCCCTCTCTCTCAGTACCTCTCAACATTGAGACAAGTTCTCTCTCTCTCTCATTTCTCTCTACTCTTTTCTGAGTTTAGGTTTCTCGGGGGAACCCATTTCAACAAATCTTGGAAAGAATGCTTCTTTCGGTGGAAAAGAGAGTGGCAGAGATGTTGGTTTGTGGATCTTCAAGGATGCAATGAAGCTGTTTCTGAAGTTTGAAGGGTAAGTGTTGTAGTCCTTCCCGTTACATAAGAAGCGAGAAAAAAGACTGCTCGACACCTTTGTCTGGTATTAAACCTTCCATTTCGATACTTACTTGCAGTTTCTCCTTCAACAAAGGTCTTAGCTTTGTGCCATTCTGCTCTCTAGTAATCAAGGGTATGACTTAGGAGTGTTTTTAAACATGCACATAGGGACAACGGAACGGCATTGGTTTGAACCAAGTGTGTATTTTCTCCTCTGAATATAAGCATTTGGTGCTCTCTAGAATGAGAATTCTAGGTCGAACAGCAAGAACTCTTCCCCTCCAGATCTTGAAGCTCATCCCACAATTCATACTTTTAGTGAATCTGTGGCGACAAGCTTCAGGTCTTGGCTCAATGTCTTCCATTGCCATTTCTTACGGAGAGAGTGGTCCAGCTTTCTGTGGTCTGAAATCTGATGGATCTCACCTCGTGGTTTGCTATGGAGGAAACTCCGCAATTCTATATGGAACTCCTACTCATTTGGAGTTTATTGGTCTAACCGGTGGTGATGGGTTTGTGTGTGGGCTGTTGATGAGATCTAATCAGCCATATTGTTGGGGAAATAGTGGCTACATTCAGATGGGTGTTCCTCAACCAATGACCAAAGGAGCTGAGTACTTGGAAATCAGTGCCGGTGACTACCATCTTTGCGGTTTGCGGAAGCAAATAATGGGGCGACGGAAGAACGACAACTCCATTGTTGATTGTTGGGGATATAACATGACCAGAAACTTTGTCTTTGACAAGCAGATCCAATCTCTTTCAGCTGGTTCTGAGTTCAACTGTGGATTGTTCCCCAAGGAGAAATCTGTTTCCTGCTGGGGTGATGAAACTAGCAGTCAAGTAATCAGTTTGATACCCAAGGAAACAAGGTTTCAGAAGATTGCGGCTGGTGGATACCATGTCTGCGGCATTCTTGAAGGGTTGAATTCTAGAGTGATCTGTTGGGGAAGGAGTTTAGATTTCCATGAAGATATCTCGGTGACCTCTACTGGAGAACAACGAGGTCTTAATGTACTTCCGAAGGTACCGTTACTGACAGTGGTAGGGGGAAGGTTTCATGCTTGTGGGATAAAAAGTTCTGATCATGGTGTGGTTTGTTGGGGTTATGTCATGAACCCCAGTACCCCAGCTCCTACAGATATCAAGTTCTTTGAACTTGCAGCAGGGAATTACTTCACTTGCGGAGTTGTTACCGCAAATTCTACGTCACCCATTTGTTGGGGTCTCGGTTTCCCTAAGATTCTCCCTTTAGCTGTCTCACCAGGACTCTGCAGAGTCACTCCCTGCCCACCCGGTACCTATGAACTTGTTAGCAAAGAGAGGTCACCTTGCAAGTTACCTGGCTCCCACATTTGCTTGCCCTGCAAGACCAGTTGCCCTCCTCAGATGTATAAAAAGAGTGAATGCACGCAGATTTCTGATATGGTGTGTGGTTATAACTGTTCGAGTTGCTCCTCACCCGAGTGTTCTTCAAACTGTTCTACGTCTACTAGTGAGATGGCAGGAGGAAGATTTTGGTCACTGCAGTTACCTGTTATAGTTGCAGAGATTGGTTTTGCTTTGTTCGTAATAGCCCTTGTCTCAATAACAGCCGTTTTATATGTCCGGTTCAGACTACGGCACTGCAGGTGCGCAGCGAAGGAAGCAAAGTCTCTGAAAGATTCAGCCTTTAAAAAAGAGTATGGGAAAATCCGTCCAGATCTGGAGGAGCTTAAGATTAGGAGGGCTCGTATTTTCGCATATGACGAACTTGAGAAGGCTGCTGGAGGTTTCAAAGAAGAATCATTAGTGGGCAAAGGGAGTTTTTCCTGTGTGTACAAAGGGATACTGTGTGATGGAACCACCGTCGCAGTGAAAAAGGCCATAATGTCATCTGATAAACAGAAGAATTCGAAAGAATTCCGTACAGAGCTTGATCTTCTTTCAAGGCTCAACCATGCCCATCTGCTTAACCTTCTTGGCTACTGCGAAGAGGGCGGGGAAAGGCTTCTGGTTTATGAGTTCATGGCACATGGCTCACTCCACAATCATCTTCATGGAAAGAACAAAGCCTTGAAGGAGCAACTAAATTGGGTGAAGAGAGTGACCATAGCCGTCCAAGCTGCAAGAGGCATTGAATACTTGCACGGATATGCATGCCCTCCTGTGATTCATCGGGATATCAAATCATCAAACATTCTCATAGACGAAGAACACAATGCCCGAGTGGCTGATTTCGGTCTCTCTCTACTAGGTCCTGCAGATAGCGGCTCTCCGCTAGCTGAGCTGCCTGCAGGCACTCTAGGCTATCTTGATCCTGAGTATTACAGACTGCACTACCTCACAACCAAATCCGACGTGTACAGCTTCGGCGTGTTGCTTCTTGAGATCCTAAGCGGAAGAAAAGCCATTGACATGCAGTACGAAGAAGGGAACATAGTAGAATGGGCAGTTCCTCTGATCAAAGCAGGAGATATATCAGTGATCTTGGACCCGGTCCTGAAACCTCCATCTGATATTGAAGCTCTGAAAAGAATTGCAGGTGTGGCATGTAAATGCGTGAGGATGAGAGGGAAAGACAGGCCATCAATGGACAAAGTAACAACAGCCCTGGAACGTGCACTAGCGCAGCTTATGGGAAGTCCATGCAGCGAGCAGCTGATATTACCAACAGAAGTGGTGTTAGGAAGTAGTAGAATGCACAAGAAGTCATGGAGGTCGGCATCTGAAAACACAGAAGGGGAAGAGCAGCATAGGACAGAGTTCAGAGGAGGGTCATGGATAACTTTCCCAAGTGTCACATCATCTCAAAGGCGGAAGTCTTCAGCTTCAGAAGGGGATATTGCTGAGGAAGGGAGGAACCAAGAAGCACTGAGGAGCCTTGAGGAAGAGATAGGACCGGCTTCACCACAGCAGACCTTGTTCTTGCACCACAATTTCTGAAATGTCAAAAAGAAGGGTTAGCATGACTTCATAAATATGTACTGACCATACTGTTGGAGCCATGAATGTAAAAAGCAGATCCAAAAACTATTTGTTCATTCCATCCAAAATCTGTTTGTCAAAAAGTTTCAACATTCTTTATGGATACGTAGATATGTACATAAGATCAAGATGGTGAAAAGTCAAAACTTTGTAACCCATTAGATCAAACTTCAGTATGACAAAATTTGGTGGAGAGTCTCATTTCGGTGAGAGACGGTAATCAAGACTCGTCCTGGAAGCAGGAAGCCTCTAGCTCCAAACCGAGGGGTTCCTAAATTGAGCCGCCATTGCGTCCAGCAGAAATTTGACAACCTCTTCTCTCCTAACCTCTTTATCCCGCTTCAGTTCGAGATGTCGAACCTGCATCACGAATTCTCATGATTTCCTTCTTCGCATATTTGATGAGAACTAACGGAAAAGTCGAGGGCATTCCCAAGTCACTAAACAATCATTTGGAGGCAGTGTTGTTACCTTGACAAAGCCTCTTTGGGAAACGTCTGAATCTGTGATTGTCACGAGACATTTGATTTCGTGTTCGCTTGCATATTCGTACTGCTCTGTGAGGCTTGGATCAGGTGTAGGAACAAATTCAGCCTACCAACAAATATGGATGTGTGAGGGATGCTGCAGACAAGTCCGCCGCATTATAACAAAAAAAGAAAAAAAGTCCGAGCTTAACCTTTATATTTTTCTCCCAAAGTTCAGTAGCCAGCTCCATGCGCTCAACCAGTAAACCACCGCCTCCTCTTGAACAAATGAGTACACTAGTATTGGTTTCATTTCTGTGACCAGATAAAAAGATTATTGTGGAGTCAGGTCTAGGGTTTCAAAGGACCGTGAAAAGGATACAGACGAACAACGCACCTAAAGGGTTTTAAGTCCACTGGTAGATGCTGAAATATTGTCTCCAATGCCAGGCTGACGCCAACAGCACCAGGTAGATTCATTTTCTGGAAATAGTAATGATGAAACCAGCGTTATAGAAGCAAGCAAGCTGCCTATAACAATCTTTTGTCACAAAAAACATATATCTCGTTTGTTTATTTATGAAATCACTTGTCCATCCTAAGAAACAGTGCATAAACCTTCGACCACAGAAGGCCGCAAGCCTAAGAGTTACTTTTGATGTCCTCATAGGCAAAATCAAAGGAACCCAATTCTTTTTTAATCTCATCATTCACATTATGCAAAATGAAACAATGTAGAAAGAACTTACATATTGACGAACTTACATATTCACGATCACACATCTGATGAAACAAATAATCATAACGACCTCCAACAGCAAGCAGAATGCCATCATTATACGCCCCTGAGTTATTCTCTTTGGTTAAGAAGACCTGACCCAGATAATTGATAGACTTTGGAGTTAACTACTCTATATGAAATCAGCATGGAAAAATCTATAGGAAAAGAAGAATATTTAGCTGCATGTACAAAACATAACACATCATTGCACATTAAACAAGTTTTTGATCCATTAAGTGCTCCTCATGAGGAGTTTACCTCTTTACTTTTTACTTTTTATCATGGGATGTGAAATCCACACCTTTCCTCGGTATCTCTAACTGAGACAATTAAACAATCCCCAACTAAGAATCACTTATGACGATTTAAAAGGTCCATTTTTTTTTAAAATTTCACGGGTGTGGATATCATCATTGTAACCAACTATAAAGAGCTTAACATCCTTTAAAGTCAATCAAAGACTAAGCAGCATATCCAAGTCATACCTGGAAAAACAAATTTCGGTGATAACACTCAGCAGGTGGCATCAATGGATCTATGTAAACATGTTCTTCTATTCTCCAAACTCTCAAATAGCTTAAGAGGTTTGACAACTCATCAAGTGCTTTCCGTGTAGGTTTATCTGCAGCAATGTGATAACAATAATGAATCTGCGGAGCGGGCTTATAAGAACTAGTTTTATATCTTACCGGCAAGTAGAGCGCCTCTTAAACGAGGAAGTGCTTGATCTGCAGGTCCACAAAATCTTAAACCAACAGTCTGCAGCCTATTGACAACAGCCTCAGGTAAATTTAGGCCCTGGTAAGCAGGAAATTCAGGATAAGCTCATAGGAAACATACTACAAATGAACTTTGAATCATCTACAACAAACTGCAAAAGATTAGACATGCTTCCAATAACAAAGCTAGAAACTCGGATTTTGTTTACTCTCCAAATAGTCAGCAGTTAAGCATTATCTCAATTCTAGTACGGGTGTCGGTATGCAAGCAAATGAGGTCAGAGAATATTAATATCTCATGTGCAGTGCAACAAAGTGAGCACATTCAAATAGTGTCGACCATGTAAAGGATATTGCAATGTTGCTGCAAACCTGCAAAAGTTGGCGCCTTATGAGAACCCATTTTGACTTGCGCTCAGATGACTGAGGAGGCAGGGAGCCCATCATGGAGAGAAGCTTCAATTGGTAAACAGGAAAATAAATGGTCAAGAATTATTCGTTATATCAATGACCCATATCCTTTAGCTAACAATAAACCTACCTCTGCAACCTTCCGCCTATGTTCTGCCTTAATTCCTGTCCATGACCAAATTGCATCCAGCAGATCTCCATGATTTAGATGAATGTCACAAGAGCTTCGGTGATAGATACGCTCCATGATGTCCACTATCACCTATAAAGTTGGCCCACAAATACATTCAACTTTTTCTCCAAAAACCTGCCTCACAAGATGTGTTTCCCCAATAAATCTATGATAACATAAGTCCCTGGAGATTATAAGAAAACAATTCATCTTTTTCGTATTACTTTCCAAAAAAAAATCCATGATAACCTTCATAGAAACTCTTCCGGGAAGATGGTGCTGTAAGACACTTGATATATATTCTAAATTAGAACCAAAAGGAGGGATCCCCAACCATAAAAATACTTTTTCTTCCTAAAAAAGTCTGCTCTAGTTTTGATTCAAGGAGTAAAGGACTGGAAAATGACACAAACCATAATGTATGCGAGAAAGAGTCCTGAAAAACTGTCGCACCTTGAGAGCTTCTGCCTCTGTCAAGGGTGTTGTACCTCCAACAATGTCAAAGTCTGCCTATTAAAAAGCAACACCAGGAGGAGCTGTATATTAAAATAAAGCCAAAATGGACTACCAATCATTGTATATTTCATTGATTGGAAGTTTGGAAACGATAATGATTACCTGAAGGCAAGGATTAGGCGGAGAGTGGCCTATTGCTCTCCTGTAGACAGGAGATATTTCATATCTTTTGAATGAAGATTTCTGCATTTGAAAGTTACAACATATTAAGTTTATTTTGACAAATTATCAATTCGTTACCAGAAACTGGTATATTTTAAAGGACTGAAAGGTTCATCTCATGTAAAGCTATGAGCGTGTCAACAAAGTAAGATCAATTTAAACTCTAATTCATAATCTTAGTTGCGCGCTGCAACTATGTGTAAAATCACTTGTCTATTTTGCAGAGCATAAAAAACAAAATAAACAAAAACTATATAAAAACCCACAAACCAGACCTGATTTACGATAATCCATTGCACAAAAGGCAGCCGTAGCTCATCGCATAGTTCAAGCATGTCTCCTCCACTAGTCAAAAGCTTTACAGTATTCCTTTTTTGGTAAGACCAAAAGTTAAATTAAGATATTGTTTGCGTGACATAACCGAGAACGTATAAAGCACTGTGTAAAAAGTATACCTGCTAAAATGGGGACAATCACCAAGCAAACGCATTGGGATTACTTCTAGATGCTTTGCACAATGCTGCCTAAAGACTTCCTTAGCAATTTCGACTACATAATCACGAAGCTCAGTATCCATCTCTGTATACTGAACAGAATATGTATCATTTCCACAGATCAATCTACTGGACTGGTGACCTTTCATCTCTAACATTTCTTCGTCAAAAACTGCATTGACTACTTTATCGTAAACACTTGAATCTTCAGAGGTCTGCATCGTATTCAAAATACCTGTAATGAAGAAAAAGGCACCTAGATGTCATACCAAAACGAAATCTGATAAAGGACATGATGTAACCAAGGAATCAAAGCATACATCACATAAATGATAAAATTTTCATTTAACACCTACATGAAAACCTCATAGCACCACGAGGAGAAAAAATACCTATAAGAGATCTTACTTAAAAATATATGTTAAAGAACAATCTACAACTTATAACTTCAGCTTAGAGAATAGTGGAAAAACAAAAACTTTCAGCTGAAAGGAGAGAATGCAAAACTATGGATCATTAACAGAAAGGATGATAGAGATGACAAAACGCTAACAGACCAAAAAAGGTGTACAAGACTCGTGTGATAAAATTGAAGGAACTCACTATCTAATAACTCAGATTCCATTCTAGGTGGAAAGACATGCTGAAGAAGTTCCGTGGCAGAGGGACGATCCGACGGATTTGGAGACATTAAGCGCTTTACTAATGATGCCTGTTCTGGAAATTCAATTACCCATTTGGCAGGAAGTTCTCCTTTCAGTTTCAGATTAGATAAAATAACATGTCTCTCCATAGCTGTTCCACAAGGGTGCCAAAGTTCAAAGAACACAACTCCTAGGCTATACATGTCAGCCTGCAACTCAATGAGACACATACTTGTAAACATAGAGATATATAGAATTAACACACAGTAGAAGAAAAGATTACACTCTTTTTTTAACAAACTTTAGCTAGGCCATCAAACAGCTGCCAACCTTTTCATCAATCTTAGGCCATCCTTGCTCGATCTCCGGTGCAGTATAAAAGTAAGTACCAATTTCACCAGTCCCTTCAACTTCATTTCCAACCAGATCGGTTGAAAAAACAGCATCTTGATCCAACTGTTCTAGCTTCAAGAACTTAGCTGCAATTAGGTCAAAATTATCATCAACTTGATGTATTTTCTTTCTATTTGCATTGGGGATCTCTCATGCAGCTTGGTCAGAATGAGAATGGATTCCAAAGGTGGTGATCAACATGATTGATGGTCAGCTGGTGACATACAGTCAACAGGCGTTAAACACTTTAAACTGGATTAAACAACTGATGCAGAATGAATTCTTATATATTATATAAACATCCTTAACCAAATATACAAGAATTTGCAGCCTGGCTTTCTTTCTCCCTTTTTATTTATATGTAGGGAGATAAAAATGACACCCAAAAATACTTAGACAGTGAGACCAAGAGACCTGTTTTTTCTTTTTTTTACTAAACCTGCACAGCGTGATCAACATGTATACAAGAAATAGATCTATTTGAAAAATTTAATCACTCTTCCAGCATATTAGAAACAAATTAAGTCTTAACACAAAACCATGCGTTCACACAACACATACAAAATGCAAAGAATGGAACCTGGCAGGGAATCATACCAAGACCGAAATCCCCAATTTTGATATCATTCCGGGCATCAAAGAAAATATTGTTTGGTGTTAAATCCCGATGAATAATTCCTTGTCCATGGATATGAGCTAAACCTTCCACAATTTGGCGAAATAAATGCCAGGCAAAATCCTTGTCAAAGTGATTATATGATTCAAAAACCTGGCGGAGAGTCCTAGAGATACCAAAGAACACAAATAAAAATTAGAACATCAGAAAACAATCCAAAAAAAATTTGTCTAATTCAACATTATCCGGAGCAAAAGGTAAATGAAATGATCAGCAACTCATTTGTAAACATGATTAGTAATTTAAAGTAATTTTGATCTCCACTCATGAAGTTTAAGAAGAGAGAATTCGGAAAAGGGATTCAAAATAAAGTTATTTACCAGACAGAAAACAAAGAGCTTGGTAAGAAACGGAAAGTTTCTCAGATTATTCTTTTGTATAATTGAAACAATGTCATTCAGTCATAGGAAGCTAAAGACCTAAGAAAACTTACTATAAAATCACAATTGAGAAACAAATAGAATCCATGATTTTAATGTCCGTTTCAATGTCACGAAATACAGATGGAGCATGAATGAAAATTATGGATTGGGCTCTCAAACCATTACCTGGGACAGTACTCCATTTGAATATATAGAAAAGTAGATTCAAGCGCATTGTCTTCTCCAGGAAGTTCAGTCGACACTGCACCCGAGTAACTGAACATGGAACTGCCTGCGGTTTTTGAACCCCAATTTGCACCAGCATAAGGATTTGCAACTCCTGTTTCAAACCAGGCCTAATTTAAAAAGAAAAAGGTACAATCAACAATAAGGTGGAACTATCTATAAGCAAGAAACAGCATGATGGAAGCAGTAGAAACTCTACAATGCAGATGCTAGTAGGATGGACAATCTGGTGAATAAGTACTCAGTAGCGGAGATGGTCTACAATAGCCACCAAAAATTTCATAAGAATGAAATAATGAATAATACTACCTGATAGTAACGTACAACATGCTGATGTTGTAACCGGGAAAGTGTAGCTACTTCTCTGAGTACCTCAACATGAACAGATGCAGAATTATTTTCAGAATATAATTCACAAAGAATTCCTCACTCTAAGCGGTGCTGCTTAAGCTAAGGCCATACAGAGCCTGTTTTGCTAGCTAGCAAAAACAGAGTGAAAACAAAATTTCCAGCATGAGAGAGAAAATCTTATAACAAAGACACATTAGAATTCAGGATTTCTACTCCACTAAGAAAATATATATAATTTTCAATCAACTTTACTGGACAGGATGGCATAGCATTTTGCTCGTACTAACAAAGAAAAACACCCCAAAAGTGGTTCATAAAAAATTGAATTGGCTTAAAGGTAGGTTTCGACTCTCAAAATCTGATTACTCACTCTAAAAGAATGTAAGATTCTTTCTAACTTACCTCAACATCCGGTTATTGACGGGTATATCTTTGTCCTTCAGTCGAATTTTCTTCACCGCATACTGTCTTCCATCCAATTTATTTTTGCACAATACAACATGACCAAAACCACCGTGGCCTGTAAAAGTAACAAAAAAAATTGTATTAATTTTCCTAAAATCATAACAAAATAGAACTTGGTGTGGAATGTGCTTAAGCAGTAAATTTTCTCAGAAGTTGAAAAATGGCAGAAATACTCATGAACATCAGATAAGCAAACCAGAAGGGAAAAAAGTGCCATCGAGTACGTACCAAGGGGTTTTAACTCTTCAAAATCATTAAGATATCGGGAGCTTGGGAGTGAACTACTTGGCCCACCAATATCAGAAGCTGGCTCCCAAAATCGAGGAACTCTACTGGAGGCCTAAATAGAGGGACATTCATTTATCAGATGCTCTAACTCAAAATTCATGAAAGAATGGAAAGGGGCAAAGTGAACCGATACACACCATGTTTTGATGGAATATGTGTTCGAAAGTTCTATTAAAGACGGGAGAAGATTTGGAAGCTAAACCCAGCACCCCTTCCGAAAGAATCTGGAGAATATTGAGATAATGCACAACCAACAAGTTTAGGGAAGGAAAAACTTTTCGTTGACATAAGAACCAATGCACATGCTGAAAATTCAGATTATTCAAAAGACATACACCGAGCTTGTGCAGTTCATCAGTAATTTGAGGCAGTGCATCGGCCAAAGTCTCTTTTGAAGAACAAGCAAGTCGAAGCAGATGGACCTGATTGAGCAGCACAAATAGTTTAAATCAGAACAGGCAGTAGAAACCAATACTTAGAAATAAGAAAATGGGATTACCATTAATAGATCCTTCTTGTTGATTTGAGGTGCTTGATCTTGGGATAAGGACAAGGAAGACCAGGACTCCAAAGACCCAGTTTCACAATAGCTTTGGTTGCCTTCAGTTGTGTCTTCTCGCGAACAAGTTTATGAGCTAAACCTTCCACAATTTGGCGAAATAAATGCCAGGCAAAATCCTTGTCAAAGTGATTATATGATTCAAAAACCTGGCGGAGAGTCCTAGAGATACCAAAGAACACAAATAAAAATTAGAACATCAGAAAACAAACTATTTTCAGATCTCCAATAAATAAATAAAATCGGATTACAGGAGGATGTGTACTAGAAAAAGAAAGTCGTACAAGACTTCTATTATTGAGTACTGTTTCAATTGTCAAAATTCCCCATTATTAGAGTGTTCATATAAAGGCCATCTAATGAAAGAAAACTCAACAACTTGGCCGTTAACCTGTAACAAATTCTAGTAAAAGTTGGATTTGTATTCTAAAGAATAAATGCTTTAAAGGTCTAGGAGTTCATTCGTTTTCCCCTATCAATCACAAGTTTATCAAGGATACCAGACCAATTGATGAGCACAAACACCAATGAAAGAGCGATGTGAATAAGTTAAGGCAAACTTATCCTCACCTTTATCTCGTTCTGGATATATCTAGATTCCATTTCTTCAATTGAACTACTTGAGTTAGAGGAAGATGTGTTGGGTTCCTGAGAAGTATTTAGTGAGGCGGCAGGGGAAGGCAATGCAACTTGTTTTTTGGCTTGTTCTTGAAATTGCTTCATATTTTTGCCCGCATCTTTTTCAAGTTTTTCATGCAAAATTCTCGAACTATTTGTTGAATAGGATTTCCCTGAAGAAACTATGCCCATGCTTTCATCTGCACCCAGACTCCAGTTCCGCGACTCTAACAAGCCACTGAAGAGGTCTATGAAACCATATACAAAAGGTCCGGTAGAAGAGCATTTTGCTTTGGTTGAAACCATAACATCCTCAATGAGCTGTGTATTGCTTTGCGTAGTCAAGGATGAGACCTTCATACGAAAAATGGTTGCTCACGGAAATCAAACACGATGAACAGTGTAGAATATGAAATATTTTTCTTTGTGAACAGTGGTAGAACTGCCAGAAATAATTAGTTTAGATTGAAGAATGACAAGTAAGCCAGAATTTTGGGTGGCAATGCTTACTGATTTTTCAGCTTGACAAGCTGGAACTATTTCAGATAAAAACTCTTGAGCAGCCTCCACCAAGTTAAAGATCATAACCCGCCCTTCTCGAGCATTGGAATTTGCCTGATAAATATGTTCAAATAAAATCTTGAGCCAGTGAAAACCCAAAGTTAAAAACATCGTGACCTAAGAAAAGTAATTCAGTATCAAAGCACCACTGTGACCTGAAATTTCATTTTCAAAGCGGCTAGGTTCATTAAGAAAAGAGCTAGGGCCCATGCTGTATAACTATTGACAATACTGGTTTTCTGCCTATATCAGCAAAAGAGGATATCCAAGTAAAATACTGAAGAAACAACCCCTTACCTGGTCCTGAAGGAGAGATAGAAGTTTATCAGCATCAACTGTTGTCAACCCTTTTTCTGGAGTAATCTGCAACTTCGGGCACTTGTAAGGATATCCAGGTAAACATCTAGAAAAACAAAATAATTAGCAGGGGAAATAGGGAAAAAAATGGAGAATGCATGTTACACAGCTATATAAAAGATTCTTATAGAAATATACTAACCTAACCAAAAGCACGGCAGAAATATCAACATCCTCGTAACCCATATCCTTCGAGTAAGGCCTGCTCAAATGATAAGATTTTCAATGAATAGAAATAGTTTATAATCACCACAGCAGCAAAAACTTAGAGGCAAGCATGTCGACAAGAAGAAAACCTGAGTTTAATAATGAATTGAGGAGCTGAATGCGAACCTGAGACAAATTTGCAGTCTTCTTGAAATATTGCTGAGCTGAAACCACAAAATGGAAATCGTGCATTTATAAACTGGACATCACAGTAAATAAAACCTCGCAACATGGTCTTTTTGTTACGTTTAACAGAACCTTTCTTTTACTACCTTATCAAGGGAGAAAAATAAAATACATTCTACTCTCCTCTAATGCAACTGTAAGTAGGCAATCAATCTGATGAGGACACCGCAGCTAGAACGAATCTAGGCTCATATCACGATCAAGTCTATTAGACTAACTCATAATATAAAGAAAAACAACTTTTGACCCCTATTGGTGCATACATTGGAATTGTTTCTACCCGCCAGTGAACATCTTGAATAAACAGCCTAAACTACAGTCTGCAGCTAACTCATTCCATTAAATAAGAAAGAACTAGCCAAATTCCCGGAAAAGCCATCTTTTTTCCAACAATGTCTTTGTTCTTCTTAGGATCAGTTGTTCCGCACAAATCTTTTTGGTTCTTAAAAGAAACAATTTGAGAAATTTATTCCAAACATATATGCCACGGTTCCTTTGACAGGCTCCCTAATCTGATATTATGGTGCCGATATAGACCGAAATCCCATTAGATCCAATTTTGTCTAGTAATAGATACCAGGACTTTGCAATATTTGATTGACCACCTGTCACACTATGGGCGCTGGCCATGCCGAAGTTATTACCTTGGACTTTCCCCAAAAACCAGTTTATTGGGGAATGGTGTTCATGGTCTCATAAGGCATCAACTAATCTCATTCTTAGCCAATTTAGAATTGCAACATACCACCAGGCTTCTGACACCGACTTCCACGTCAACCCAGTTTGGTAGCCTACTCTAGGCCACTCTAGGCGGACCACTCTGTCGCCCCCTAGGTCACCCCTTCCTAGACTGTTCCTTCTGTGGAGTCATGCCAATAGCGTGGGGTAGTCTCTTATTTTAATTGATAAGAACCTATTCCATACTAGACCCAATAATTATACTGCCTATGGATTTTTTCCAAAACCAACTTATTGAGAGAAGGTGCCCATGGCGCATCCACTAATTTGATTCAATGTGGGATAACAGAAGATCAAGATACACGATGACCTCGGATACAGCTTATCTTGTTCAATCTCTTTATGCCATATAATTCTTCATCACGGCAAGTTAACTACCCACTGCAACCAAAACCCTTGACCTACTAAACCCTGCCCCCGAATCAAAATGGCTAAATAATCGACTTACAGAGCAGTGATCTCCTCAGAGAGAAGCTCGTTCTCTTCATCAGCATTAGATCCATGGTCTTTCAGCGGACCCCTCCTTCCACTCCCACCTCGTTTCTTCTTCTTCTTCGAACTCCGACCCATTCCTCACGCAAAACCCCCCCTTATACAGCACTCTCTTCCAAAAGGAAACCCAGAACAACCCTTCGCCGATCGTCGAATCAAAACAAACGAAAACGAATCCACAAAAACCCAAATCCCTCGTTTCTCTCTACCGTCATTCACGCCAAACAATCACGAGACACCACCGAATCGAGCATTCAACCAATGACTACTATCGACAACCAAGACTAACGAAAACACCGGTTTTATGATCCAGACGTCGCCGGAAAGTAATCGGTAAAACAAATTTAGTGAAACCTTATCGAAATGTGACGATATTAATCAAGGAATTTCAAGAAAACGACATAGTCCATTGAACTTAATTGGTCGTTTATATTAGGTTAAACTCCTATTCCCAACTATTCCATCCATCTAAATAATTTGTCTACGTATGAAACTCATCTTATTGGCCCTTCATCTATCATCCCTAATCTTTTCATCTATCATCCCTAAACTTTTTAAATTCTATTACATAACCAAAATTTTGAACCAAATTGACCCTTCATCTATCACCCCTAATGCTTTTGTAATTCAACCTATTTTTCTACACTTTTTAAATTCTGTTATATAACCAAAATTTTCAACCAAATCCGATTCAAATTAAAATTCAATTTAATCCAGTTTACCCAATTATTAACTCGATCCGGTTTAATAAAATTTTGACTGATTTACTGAATTTTGATCCAACCCAATTTATTATAATTTTGACCGGTTTACTAAATTTTGACCCAACCCAATTTATTATAATTTTGACCCGATTTACTGAAATTTTGACCTGGTTTTGTTGAAATTGACCCGGTTTGTCCCGGTTTTGCTGGAATTTTTATCCGGTTTGCTGAATTTAAAGAGGGTCAAAACCGAATCAATTTCAGCAAACCGGATAAAAATTCCAACAAAATCGGGACAAACCGAGTCAATTTCAACAAAGTCGGGTCAAAATTTCAGTAAAACGGGTCAAAATTATAATAAATTGGGTTGGGTCAAAATTCAGTAAACCTGTCAAAATTATAATAAATTGGGTTGGGTCAAAATTCAGTAAACCTGTCAAAATTATAATAAATTGGGTTGGGTCAAAATTCAGTACACCGATCAAAATTTTATTAAACCGGACCGGATTAATAATTAGATAAATCGGATTAAATTGGATTTTAATTTGAGTCGGGGCGGGTCGGGTCAAAATTGGGTATGAAATCGGCTCAAAATTAATGGTTTTTTAGGGTTTGGATCAAAATTTTGGTTATATAACAGAATTTAAACAATGTGGGGAAATAGGCTGAATTACAAAAGGATTAGGGGTGATAGATGAAGGGGCAATAGGATGAGTTTGATACATGAGGGGAATAGGCAAAGTAGCTAAACTTTGGAGGAATAGGAGTTTAACCCTTTATATTATACAATGAAATGAACAACTTGCATGTCAAAGCTGATCAAAGCTGGGGATATGGGTGAGTAACGCCATCGCAACGGAGGAACATGGGCCTTTTGGCAAAGTTCTTTAGGTAAATACATAAGCCCAATATAGCCATTTAAGTAACACCGGGGTAAATCTGTCATTCAACAGGTAATGACATGTATGTAATCCAAGTTGAGGTAGTTATTTTTAGATCAGCCCAGTTCAGCTCATATTTAAAATGGGTTAAGATTTTTCAACCTGGTCCAGATCACTAAAAACAGCGGGTTATATGGGTTGACCCGTGAGTTAAATTTTTGTTTATAATTGTATAATAATTAATTAATAAAAGGTCAAAATAATCATAAATAATTCAAACAATGTCTAAAATTTTAAATAAAAATATCTAAATACGTTAAAAATGTTAAAAATAAAAATAATTCATAAAACAATAGAGAAAATCCAAATAAAAATATAAAATTCTAAATAAAAATATTTTGTCTTCATTCTTTATATTCTTCATTATCCATACCTATATACAAAAAAAAATACATAAATCAAAATAATATATTAAACAAAATTATAAACAAAAAATTGATATATTTGAAATTATATTACCTTCTTCGTTATCTTTAAAACCATGCATCCAAGAACGAGAACAAAGTAAAGCTTCCACATTTTTAGGGAGGACTTCTGTATTTATTCAAAATCTGAGAACCAATACTAAAAGATGATTCAGAAGCAACAGTAGTTATAGGAATGCTTAGCACATCACAAGCCATGTATGCCAACTCACGGTATCGATGTCGATTATCCTTCCAATAGCCCAAGACATCCAAATCGGGATAATCCGACATTCTCAATTTCTCTTCATCCAAATAGATATCCAAAAGTGATTTACCTTCTTCTTCATTTGCCTCAGAAATATCATCAAATTCATAGAAATCCTATAATGATAATAACTCCAAATCAAATAAATAAATTATATTGAAAATATAAATATTAAACTTAAAATACAAACAAAGTAAAAGACTTACTTCAAGAAATGCCCAAATGTTGGTTTTGTTGGCTTGCAATACAAAGTTAAGAAGAATATGCAACGTTATTGTCACTTCCTAAAGAATCGACTAAACCCTAAACCCACGGGTTGACCCGTAGCCCATATGAGTTAGCTCATATGGTTTGACTAAAATTTTAGCCCAACCCATGAACCCATTTTATATATGGGTTAACAAAAATTCAAACCAACCCGCACTTGTACGGGTTGGGTTAGGGTCAACTCGTGGGTTGACGAACTGATGCGTTCTCAAAGTTAAATAAAATAACCTAAACTACCCGCAAGTGCACGGCACGTGTGTAGTATTTTAGGTGTTGATCCCACAGAGACTACGCAACACAATCTAAACTCGAACTATGAATCAAACTTGCTAACGAACGAATATGGTTGAAGAATGAAATACTGAAAGTAAATAAACGAATTGGTTCTAAACGATAAGACAAACGTTCTAGGAATCCAGTTTCACCACAAGACTACCGAAACCAACGATCAATCTATCTATCATGCAATCCCAATTTAAGCTATCTAAGGCAGACGATCCTAATATGATATCTACCCTCTCTCGAGGCATAGACACGTGATCTAGACAAGTTGCCCTCTACTTTCGTGGCTGACACCTTGAACTAAACCCATAAGAACTATGATTCATTCGTTTTACCCTCAACTGTTGCTATCTTACTTTCGTGGCCTAACCTCGGTTGTTCTAAACCTGATCTTCTAGGACTAGAATTCTCCTTTCGGTCCTTCTCCTAACCCCTAACACATGCATCTACGTGGCCATCGCAAAGATGCATTCAAAGATAAATAGAAAGATGGTTCCGGGATAGCCAAGGGCTAATCCCTACTCCTAGAACAAACAAACTACTCGCTCATGCGTCTGTAAACAAACATAAACGAAATAGAAAGTCTAAGGAACATGAAAACCAAGCGAAATCGAAGTGTCGGATTGATCTCCAATGCTCCTTGCTTGCCTCCTCGCAAGAATTCTCCTCAATCACGAACTGAATCTAAAAGTCCTCTCCAATGTCGTCCTCTGGCCTCTTTTTATGTCTCTTAAGTCGGTCCAGATGTTGCCTTAATTCCCCCCACGAGCTTCCTTTTATTTTAAGTTAATTTAACTTAACTTAA
>CM071862.1:3653279-3671894 GCA_036759665.1 Gynandropsis gynandra
GCGCCTTTGTGAGTGGATCTGTTGCATTCTCTTTTCCTTCTACTTTCTGGATTTGAACGTCCCCACGCTCAACGATTTCCTTTATTAGATGGTATTTCCGCAGAACATGCTTTGATCTTTTATGAGATCTTGGTTCCTTCGCCTGGGCTATTGCCCCGGTATTATCACATAATAAAGGAACTGGTTCCTTTATCGAAGGGACCACACCAAGTTCAGTTATGAACTTTCTCATCCAGACCGCTTCCTTAGCAGCTTCGCAAGCCGCTATGTATTCTGCTTCAGTAACCGAATCAGCTACAGTAGCTTGCTTGGAACTTTTCCAACACACTGCACCCCCATTGAGACAAAAGACATACCCCGATGTCGATCTGCTATCATCTTTATCAGACATAAAGCTGGCATCCGTGAACCCTTCTAACTCTAAGTTAGAATCTCCATAAACGAGGAATTGGTCTCTAGTCCTTCTGAAGTACTTGAGAATGGTTTTCACCAATTTCCAATGTTTCTCACCGGGATCTGCCTGATACCGACTCGCTACACTTAGCACGAAGGCTACATCAGGCCTCGCACATGTCATGGAATACATGATGGCTCCCACTACGCTAGCATATGGGATCCTACTCATGCGTTCTCTCTCTTCTTGTGTCTGAGGACAATCCTCTTTGGAGAGAGTAATTCCAGTGCCTATCGGTAGATAGCCTCTCTTGGAATTTTCCATGTTATACCTCTTCATGATGGTATCAATGTACTGGGACTGCGATAGTCCAAGCAACCTCCTTGATCTATCTCTATAGATCTTTATTCCCAGAATATAGGTTGCTTCTCCCAGATCTTTCATGGAGAACTGTTCGGATAACCAAAACTTCGTCTCTTGCAACGCCGGAATGTCATTCCCTATGAGCAATATGTCATCCACAGAAAGCACAAGGAAGACAACCGCGCTCCCACTAAACTTCTTGTACACACAAAGCTCTTCTTCCTTGTTAAAGCGAATGTTCCAGGTTCGAGAAGCTTGCTTGAGTCCATAAATGGACCTCTGAAGCTTGCATACCATATGACTTTGAGTTGGCGACGTGAAACCCTCAGGTTGAGTCATGAAGACTTCTTCCTGGAGCTCTCCGTTAAGGAAAGCTGTTTTCACGTCCATCTGCCAAATCTCATAGTCATGGAATGCCGCTATCGCAAGCAGAATCCGAATAGATTTGAGCATTGCCACAGGGGAGAACGTTTCTTCATAGTCAATCCCTTCTCGTTGACTATACCCCTTGGCAACTAGACGAGCTTTATAGGTCTCTACCTGCCCGTCCGCTCCAATCTTCCTTTTGTAAACCCATTTACAACCTATCGGTCTGGAAGCCTGTGAAGAATCAACCAAAGTCCATACTTTGTTGATCTTCATAGATTCCATCTCGGATTCCATGGCTTTCCACCATTTCTCAGAATCAGGGCCTTGTATAGCCTCTTGGAAAGTCAAAGGGTCGTCATCTATATGACCGACCACATCCTCTTGCACCATCAGATTAAGTCTGTCAGGTGCACGTCGAGAACGTGTTGACCTTCTCAAGGAAGCCTGTGTAGCAGGTTCAACCTGCGCTGGGATATCTTGTTGGGCTTGTTCCTGAACAGGTTCCTGAACAGGTTCCTGAACTTGTTCCTGAACGGGCACTGTCACTTCAACATTTGAAGATGAAGCGCCGGAGCCTAACACTATATCACTCAGCTAAGAACGCTCATTTGACATCTCATGTCCATGAGCTTGTGTTGGCTCATCGGGTTCTTGAATCTCGTCAAGAACTACTTCCCCACCATGAATTCCTTCATCAAGGAATTCCCTTTCAAGAAAGGTTGCCGTTCTGGCCCCACAAACACTGTGTTCAGACGGGTGGTAGAAATAATATCTCATAGTTTCCTTGGGATAACCTATGAACCTACATCTGTCAGACCTAGCATCAAGCTTGTCTGGCTGAAGTCTCTTAACGAAGGTCGGACACCCCCAAACCTTGATTTGTCTCAGGTTTAGCTTACGTCCTTTCCATATCTCATATGATGTCTTTGAGACTGCTTTGGTGGGAACTTTGTTTAGCAGAAAGGCAGCTGTTTCTAAAGCATAGCCCCATAAGTTCATTGGAAGATCAGTGAACCCCATCATGGATCTCACCATATCTAATAAGGTTCGATTTCTCCGTTCGGATACACCATTATGTTGTGGTGTTCCGGGAGAAGTCCACTGAGACAAAATCCCATTTTGCCTTAGATAATCGATAAATTCATGACTAAGATATTCACCGCCCCGGTCAGATCTCAACACCTTGATACTCTTTCCGGTTTGTTTCTCCACTTCACTACGGAATCTCTTGAACATTTCAAAAGATTCGGATTTGTGTTTCATCAAGAACACAAATCCATATCTCGACATATCATCAGTGAATGTGATGAAGTACGAATATCCACCCCTGGCTTGAACTCTCATAGGTCCACATACATCAGTATGTATCAGTCCTAGGAGTTCTGTAGCTCTCTCCCCGGTTCCACTAAACGGAGATTTGGTCATTTTACCAGTGAGACAGGACTCGCAAGTTGCATAAGATTCATAATCGAAATGGTTTAAAAGACCATCTTTATGCAACCTGTTTATCGTCTTCTCACCGATATGACCAAGTCTACAATGCCAAAGATACGTCTGTCTTTGACGATCATCTACTTTTCTCTTAAGGCCCGAAACATGCATGTTAATTTGTTCTACATTAACATCAGGTAAGATATACAGCCCTTGTTGTAAATAACCATTCACACAAAATTCATCACCATGATAAATAGAGCAAATGTTATTGCTAAAAACTGTTCGAAATCCACGTCTATCAAGCATAGAAATAGAAATTATGTTCGAAACAAACTTAGGAACATAATAACAGTCGTCTAACAACAAGGTCTTGCCCGTAGGCATTACAAGGGAAATTGATCCTACGGCTAGAGCAGCAACACTTGCGCCATTTCCAACCTTCAGACTGAACTCCCCTTTCCTGAACCTCCTACTGATCCTCAGCCCCTGCAACATATTGCAGATGTTAAAACTGCTATCGGTATCCAATACCCATCTAGACGAATCAATAGTAGTTAAGGAAATCATGAAAACATTTTCCATGAGAATCTTACCTGGCTTCTTGCCCTTCAGAGACTGCAGGTATTCTTTGTAGTTCCTCTTCCAATGCCCCTTCTTCTTACAGAAGAAACACTCAGCATCAGATTGGTCAGATTTGTCCCTTTTGGCCTTGGGTATGGTCACACCACCCTTGGGCCCAATGAGCTTCTTCTTGGGTTTTTTATTGCCCTTGCCCTTCTTGGAAGAATTGCCGACCATCATCACGGCACTATATCCCTTAGACGTCTCAGACACTGACTGACTCTCATAGTCAATCAGTTGGTTCAACATCTCATGCAGATCCATGTCCATCTTGTTCATGTTAAAGTTAACAATGAACGGAGAGAACGTCTCAGGCAATGACTGTAAGATCAGATCTTGAGATAACTCTTTGCCTAGTGTGCACCCCAACTTCACAAGCTGTTCAATAAGACTGATCATCTTACGAACATGGGGCCCCACCGGAGAGTTTACAGACAATCTGGATTTGAACAGAGCCTTCGACAACTGATATCTTGCCGTTCGGCTCTGCGTACCGTACATCTTCTTAAGATGCTCAATGATAGCAGTAGGCTTCATATCTTCATGCTCGCGTTGGAGTTCTGAACTCATTGAGGCTAGGATGATACACTTGGCAGTGTCAAGGCGATCCCTTTGCTCTGCCCAAGCAATCAAGCCATCCACATCGTTATTAGCAGGTTCCTTGATAGGATTCTCGATCGAATCGAGTATCTTCTCCTGCTTGAGGACGATCTTAAGGTTGTGGTACCAATCATCGAAATTTTTCCCAACAAGCTTGTGGACACTATTGATATAGTTGAGTTCATCCTTCAGCTCATAGTTAGATATCAATTAAGTTTATGTCCCCTGGGTAGTCCAGGCGCTTACAAAAACTAATTGATCCCTCCCACTAGACATCTGATGTCGTAGATGTATGAATCGAATTATTTAACTACATGCCTCCTGGTAGTCAGGCCGTACCATGTAAACAAGAACCTATTCAAAACATCTACGATGAAGAAAAAGCCTAACGATAAACAATTTTTCGTTTAAGAACTCAATTATTAATTAAAATTCTCAATTTTAATATAATTCTATATCAGATAGTCACCTGGTAGTTAGGTCGTTCCTATCGATATAGACGAGTTTTATCCTTCAGCTCATGGTCAGATATCAATTAAGTTTATGTCCCCCGGGAAACCAGACGTTTACAAAAACTAATTGATTCCTCCCACTCGACATCTGATGTCATAGACATATGAATCGAATTCTCGAACTACATGCCTCATGGTAGTCAGGCCATACCATGTAAACGAGAATTTATTCAAAAACGTCTACGGTGAAGGAAAAAACTTAACGATGAACAGTTTATCGTTTAATAAATCAATTATTAATACTTTAAAATTAAAATTCATCTAATTTTAATCTTACGCTGCCCCTATAACGCCGCCGCCCCTAAGCGCCGCCGGAGGGAAGCTCGGTCCGGGCGTGAAGAGTCGCCGGCCGGGGCGCCTCCATTTCCGCCGCTCGGCCGGCTACGAATCCCTCGACCTTAGCCGCCGCTCTCTCTCACGTCACGATTCGCCGTCACGATTCGCCGGTTGGGTCGCCCATTCGCCGCGAGTCCCCGGTCGCCGCGCACCTCGACGTCAGACGCCGTGCGACTTCCCTCGCGCATGACCCAAACCCAACTCGTGTCTCCCTCGCGCACGAACGATTCGTGTCGCCTCTAGCCCGCGCGAAGTCGCCCGTGATATCACGCTTGCGGTCGCCTGCAGTGGTCCAGGGTAGCCAACCGCCCGTCGCCTGTCGCCGGCGTCGAACGCACGGCCGGCTAGGGTTCGGCCGCCGCCCTGCTTTCCTTTCACGCGATGGCATGAATTTCTGGTTAATTTCAATTGCGGAAACGTGTTTTTATCAACCCGAATTTTAGATCTAGTCATGTTCGGATTAGTTTGTCACGGATATTCAACGATGAAGAAATTAAGAAACAATTTCGTAATACCTGTCGTCAAATGTGATGATCGGATGTGAGACTTGATAGCACAAGTACTCTACGCGTATCCACGCCGAGATCGGGATTGCTTTGATGCGGGATTCGGAAGAACGAAAACTGTTTTTCGTTCTTCGGATTTATTTTCTGACGGTTAGGGTTTCTAGGTTTAGAATAGTGTGTTTACGAAACCTCGTAATCCGTTTATTTATAATTATTAACTCTTTAATAATTACGACTTAACCCCATAACTATTGAAATATTACATAATTGGCAAAATACTTTCATATGTAAAACCGCGCACCTGCCGCTCACAAACGCGTTACAGGAAACGCAGCTACTGAACTGCGTTTTGAGCCATCCTGCGTTTTTGTGATTCCGGACTCTGATGAAGACGGAAGAGAAGGAGACATAGTGAAGGCAGCAGAAAACAGATACATCAACGCAATGCTTTGTTTATGTGTTGTCTCGCAATGCAATACTCTATTTGTTTCTACTATATAACCATTGTTGAGCAAGACTATCAAACATCCAAAGAAGTTAAACACAACAAATTCAGATTGTTTTGTAAATATGCTCACATGATTCAGAAACAAGAACTCCCTATAGAAATCGATGTTCCAAGTATGGTCATGGTTGTTGCGCAGTTACTACTGAGGTCTTGTTCTTCCTCCATGTCCAATAGTTGGCTCGTATTGGATCTACACGGCCAAGTATGGTACAGACTGACTTAGCTAAGTCGGGGTCAGCAGAATCCGAGTCTCTGTTAAACTCGTTGTTTGGTTGAAAGCCGTGGCAAAGAAGATCCAGTAGGGTGCTTAGAGCAAACCCGTGAAAGCAATCAGTGCGAAGAACGTTTAAACAGACTGAAGAGACGTTGGGATCACTGATGAAAGACTGTGTGTTGCCCTTGTAAAGGCCTTTTAGGTACCTCCATGAACTCTCATTTGCAGGGTTGACTAAAATGAATTTGATGGTGTAACTTACTTCAGATTCTCTCATGGCGTCTATGCCTCCCAGTAAGGGGGATTTAGTAACAACGAAATATCTCTGCAACATTGAGGAAGAAAATTGAAAAGGTGAATCAATCGTACAAGGCGAAGGAGCACGTAAATGCATAAGAGAAACTGATAGGACTACTAACACAGTAGATGCAAAACAGAGGTAAAGGGAAGATTCATCATTGGTCAATGGAATCAAGAAACAACATTGAGTTCATAACTGAAATTGCCTACCTGATTCCATGCAGAATTGTTAAAGATGTCAGCTTCAAGGAGTTCATGACAGTAATCAAGCTCATCTTCCCATCCTCCTAAGGCCTGAAGTACCCACTGCACATGAAAACATAATTCTTAACGTGGATCAGAAAGGACATGTAAGAAAGCTGTGCTTTCACAAGTACGATGATGACTAAGGTGTGACATCACAAACCTGCCTGTGGGACCAGGCATGATAATGCTTGGCATCAACTATAAGCACCCTTCGAGTAAAGTCGAGTTCTTTGCCTGCAACATCAGGGCCCAATTTCTCTGCAACCCATCGCCGATGATGCCTAGAGAAAGGACATTCGTTAGGATGGAAAACGAGAGGCCAAACGGGTTAACTAACATATATTACACAGCACAAATGTTACAACTACTGCGAAACAGTCCAAACTTTGATATTTAATACTGGAAGAAATACAAAATGCCCGACTCAAGTTAGCTTCTGATATTCGATACTTCCTTGAGAAAAACAAGTTCTCCACATGCTAACACCTATTCCAATTTATTAAAAGGTAGGCTAGCTTATAAACAGATGTATACAGTTTTTGGTTCACATTTATCATCCCAGTTGAACAAAAGATACATAAAATATCTCATAGACAAGAAAATCACACTATTGAGTTCCGTAAGAAACAACCAACAACAGAAACATCAAAAGAGAAGGAAAGTGACAGCAGTGTACAACTCACCACAATTGGTAGTTTTTGGAGTTGCTCTCAGCAATGCTTTCAATAAACTCGAGTTCTTCATACAGATCATGATTGAGAAACTCAAGTATAAGGCGCCTGAAATGCCACACCTTCAAATGGGTGGAAACTGTTTAGAACAAGACTCGGTGCATAAGGAACAATAATATGGGTGAAAAAAGACTTCTGCAAGATCAAATGCAAAACAGATTTTCAGGCAAATTGATAATGGCATGTGAGATGACAATCTCCCTATAAATGGTCCATAAATCTTCAAAATGATGAATTGTATCATTTGGAACTCAAATGACAACCAATCTATGCACTCAGCAATCCTCAGAAGTTATTAGCTTCCACGTCAATCTCTGTAACTCAGAACCACACTTCTCCTAAAGCAATCCAAGCTACACATAAAATCCAGTCTCTACAACATCAAAAGAACCACGGGGACATATCCAAGAAACCCACATCTCGAATCGCAGTTCCTTCTTCGGACAGCAACTACAGATGTCATATCCGGAGCAAAATTATTCACTCGAGTAAATGAGCAAATCAGAGACAGAACAGGCCAGGATGACTAAGCCTGAGCAATGTTTTAGTAAATCTCAAGTAATTTCGCTAAGTTGAACCCAAAATTACTAGACGCGAAAGGATCCACAACACAAAAGCAGTGTATAAGCAACGTCATTGGAGCTAAAATATAGGAATCTAGTAAGAGTGGTCACCGTGTAGTTGCTGGAGTTCAATCGGAGGGCTTCTTGGGTAAGTCGCAGGGAGCGCGGAGATCGCTCGTCAGAGAAATAGACGGCGCGAAAGTAATCCATCGTCTCCCTGAACTCTTCCTTGTAGGCGATCGGAACTACGGGATTCGGACCATCGTCTTGGGGCAGCGGATCAACGTCCGACCACTCCGATCGCTGGCTCAGTGGCACCATCTCCCTCTCTTCGTCAGAATCCATCTCTCTCCCCCACCCCCAACTCGTTGCGACTCAGAACGAGTAAGCGATCGAGACTCGGTACTTGGTAAAGGCCGGGAAGTAAAGTAAAAAATTGCACTTTCTCAAATCAGTCCAACACCAGGGATATTTTCAGATTTAGCCCAAAACTTTTCTTCATTGTCAGATTGACCACTGAAATTTCGATTTTTAAGTCCTTAGACCATTAATGTGTACAAATAAACGATATATATATGATACGCAATTCCTCGTACAAATCCAGCATGAGACATATTCCTCATAACTGAACCCACAATTTCCAATTTTAAAAAAAATAAAAAATAAAAATGAAAGAACCAATTAAAAAAGAAAAGAAAATTACATTATAGAGATGCTCTGTTTGGTTGATCTAAAGACAGCAGATCAATGAAACCAAATGAGTTGAGTTTCTACTTGTGAAAGAACTTCCAGATATCTCTGTCGGCTGTTTCTTTCACCAAATGAGCTCCGAAAATGTCTTCTTCATCAACCAAGCTTTTCAGGTGCCTTGCTCCACAGTTAAACCCGACGTAGTGTTTCTTCGTGGCCAAGTATACTACGCCGTATGGAGGTCTGACACACTGCTTCAGACACATTAACATGAACAGCCATTGGTAAATTTTTCATATTTTTGTCTGGATTTTGATTTTTAATGGTGGTTAGAGGCAAAAGGGGACTGACCTTCTTTATGAGGGCGTATAATTTCTTCAGAGAAGTGACTGAGTATGGGATATCCGTCATCAATATAACGTCGTACCCACACACTCCATGGTCTGTATCATTGGCTCTTTCCCACGCCCGGCTGCCTGAAAGCTTCCTTGAACGTCTTGAGGAGAAATCTTGTTGTCCAGTCACACTCCCATCTTGGCTACTACATCCATCCATGAAGTCTTCCTCAGAGAAGCTCAGGCTCATTCCCGTGGTTGGTTCAAAGGCGTCGTTTCTTACAATGGATAGGACTGTGGGAAGCTCTTCCCAGTCTCCAGCGTAGAAACGAACAGATGCAGCCACGGTTTGTCTGGATGGTGTAAGTGGGCCTTCAGATTGTCGGCTCTGCCTGTCCCTGGCTTGCTCAAGGTTTGCGAGGACGTTTGGAATTGTTGTACATCTCACTGTTTCGGCATTGAGGTCTTGAAAATGGACTGTGGAAGCACCCTGAAGAAACCACAATATTATGCACAAATCAGTAAATGCCTAGAAGCAAGCCCTGATTTGAAATATTTCATGATAAGTCCATTGTTACCCACTTTCAAGCAAGCAAATATCCCAGGAACTCCATAACCACAACCTAGCTGTTGCCATCACCACAATGGTAAAGATTATAAGTCATTATATCGAAAATCATATGAAATATAATACAAGTTATCTGTTATCAAATTCCAACACAAATATGTTGCAAATAATCAACCTCCACAAAACTACTTCTTCCTATGCAAAAACCTTCAAAGAAATAGAGAGAGAAGAAAATTCAAGCTGACCTAGTTATCCCATGACAAAGGAAAACAACAAAACTTGTGACAAGATTGAATCATTTTATCTAAGAGAGATTTTGTAGGAAGATATATAGCGTAAACTAATCACTACTGAGCTGTTCTTTCAATAGAGATATACAGTACTGCTCACCCAAAACCAACCCTGACTAATTGCAAAGCATTACATGCCAAAGGAAGTAAAACGTAAAATATATGTGATTAGCATTAGTTTGCAAGAGATAAAAATGAAATACAGATGAGGAGGCATTACCTCTAGAACCCTTTTGCCCCTAAAACTCAGTTGTCCATCGCGAATCTCGTTTTTAAGGACACTAAGAAGATCAATAGAGCTTTCCCAACTTCTAAGAGACCCTGAACAATTAAAAGATACATAGAACTAAACAACTAAGTTCTCCCATATACAGTTCAATATGTTGATGGCAATACATAAATCTTGTCCATAACCAAGTGTAGTGAGTAATCCCAAAAGCAGGAAAACATCAGATGCCAAAATGTGAACTACATACATACCATCGTGTTTTAGAGGAGCAATTTCTGGACCAGAGAGCCCAATTATATCAGCAACACTTACTTTCCCCTGCAAGATTAATGGATGCAATGCAACATCAAAATCAAGGAAATGTGATTAATGGCTCAGATGCTCTTCCACATCACAACAAAATAAAAGCTAGTAGATCCTATCTCGAAGCTTGCATCACAACAAAATAAAAACTCTCCCAAGAAGCTCGACCATTCCCTTCTGAGGCCTCAGAGGGCAAACTGGACAGAACCAGTTAAGTGCATTAACATCACAAATGCTTAACCAGCTTCAAAATTAGCATTTTGGTGTACCTTGAATATGTGTAACCCTTGCACGTCCACGCTCTCCCCTGAATATTTGTATGGATGAGCTGTCTGCAGAAGAAAAACAGGAACATCTTTAACAATTCAAGTTATCACCGCTATAATGAACTCGTTATTGTGTTAATGATGACAAACCTTAGAAGGAACAATCTCAACAGCTGGTGTTGGCAGCTGTATATCCCTGTCCGATAATGTAGACATACTGCCGCGGTCATGAGGCACCAAGCCAGGCAAGCATTGCGCGAGAAGAGATGGTGCGCGCATTTTAGTCCCGAATCTTAGCAAAGCTTCAACGGTGACAACCTGAAAGCATAAAGCATCTGCTTTCAGCAAAACCCTCATGTCACCCCAAAACCCTAAACACAATGTAATAATATGATCTGATATTGACCTAAAAGCAACTGTATCATTTACAGCTATAGACGCAGATGCATTCTTATCTTTCACCTCCAAAGATCAAACAGAAGCCACCAGAAGAACCCACGAGTCAGAAGTAACCCAATTGGTAGATCCACTAAAATCATGAAATTGAACCAGACCCAGAAAGTAAAACACAATCATAAACAAGAATAAAAACAATACGACGTATAAGCCTAGAAATGTAAACTAGGAAGAGAAAGCAATACCAGGATCATCAAACTTATCAATGAACACGGACTCAATTCACCTTACACACCAGAAAAATCAACCTCAGATCCCATATCATTTTCAAACGATGGATTGAAACAAACAGCAATATCCAGTTAACCCAGAACAAAAAGAAGGATTTACTCACAGATCTTTCTCGGATGCTATAAAGGAAGACGATCAACTAAACAATCCTCGACACGAAATCAAAATCAGAGGAAGTAATGAGATTTCTTCTCTGCTGCACCTAATAATACGCAAATCTAGGAATTAACAAGTCTGAAATTTCCGAATGGAAAGAGATCTCTAACACGTTGAAACTTGAAAGTCAAAAAAGTAAATAAAATAATAAAAAAAGTAGAAAAATAGAAAAGGGGAGTTGGGCGAACAAAGAAGCTTCGGTTTGGAGACCTTGTCCACAACCCAATTCTGCCCCTGTCATTATCGAGAATCACGAAACTAACCAATATCTATTTTCTATACTTAAAGACGAGCGAAAAAAAGTTACTTTTTTTACATTATATATATAATTAATCAATTAAGATCATTATTAACAATAGAAAACAATCGTCCACATTATATCTTTTAGCTATATTTTTTAAACATTTTATTTATATATTAAAAAATATCATCTAAAGAATCGCTTAAATAATTTAAATATAAAGTTTCTAAACTTTTGTTAATGTATATAATTTTTTATTTATTAACAATTTAATCTTATTAATTTTTTATAATTAATAACTAATAATATCATAACAATATATTCTTTATTAGATTGAATAATAATGTTTCCTTTTTTATTCTTATTTATAATTTTGTCACTTTTATATCAATTTATATGTATATATGTGATTATTTTAGAAACGAAAATTCTATTTATTTTTTTTATTTTTATCTTTATTTCTACAATTTTAATTATAAGATATATCATTTATTTTAAAAAATAATTTTAATTCTAATATTTTATAATCTATATATATAACTAGTTTATTTATATAACATTCACATTATCTAAAATCGATTGGAGACCAATTAGACATTCTCTCACGTTAATATATGTTCTAAAACAGTTTAAAATTACTTTCATTTTCTTTGAAATACTTTAAAATCAATCATGATATAAAATGATTTCAATGATTAATTATTCACGTGTTAGAAATTTCAAAATTGTAATGGTGAAAAGTTGTTTAGTTTATGGAAAATTTGGAAGAAAATACCTACTTAGGTTAAAATGTATTGACTATTTTCACTTACAAAATATTAATTTTAAAATGATTCAAAATACCATAATTTTATGTAAATAAATATCAAATTTTTAAAGAAAACTATGTTTTTAAAAAAATTATAATAATGTTTAGTTTAAAATCTATATATAAAAAGTAGGATAAAATGGAGTATTCTCCTTGCGCCACCTCATCATCATAAATTTTTTATTTTTAAATATTTATTTATAATTTAATGAAACATTTCAAAAATTAATATCCATTATAGTTATTTCAATACCCACTAACCTAAAAAGAAATCCATTATAATTATTTCTAATAACCACTACTTTGAAATTAATATCCATTACTATTATTTTTAATAATCACTATAAGACAAAATTTGATGAATTTTTATTCTCAATTGATCCTATTATTAAATTCTTAACAAATATTTTATTAATTTCGTTCTATTTCGTATGTATATATATATATATATATATATATGGGATTGAAGATTTTTTCATGGTGTAAAATATATATATATAAATATAATGGTTTTAATTATATATATAAAAGTTTGGTAAATCTTATATATGAAAGTAGGAAAAAACTATATTTTATGATTGCTCCACATCATCTAAAAGTTCTTTTTAATTTTTTACTTTATTTTTAGATTAATTACAGACTTTATTACATTAATTATAGACCTGAAAAAGGTCATTGAAAGGTCTTTATCATTTCTTAAATTTTCGGTTATAAAAAAAACATTAATTTAAAAATAAACCTCAGGAATGGTAAAACTGTTATTAAGGAAACGAAGCAACCGGAGAAGAAAGTGTAGGAGTAGGAGCTGAAGAAGAGAGACACGGAAGTGAATCTTTGTGCTCTAAATCAAAATAGTGATCGGCAGAAAGATCTTGGTCGGGACGTGGTGGATAAGCCAGGCGATGAAGGCGATGGCGTCTGATTTCGCCTCTATAGAGTTGCAGGTGAGTTCTCGGATTTGAAGCAAAGAGCGGGTTTGGGTTTGACGTTGGTGATTTAGTCTCACCCCTATCTCAATGCAATTCCAATGCCTTTAGGCTTTAATCGATTTTTTTGAAGGCTTTGACCCATTATCCTATCCTGTTAGATAATTTCCAGAAGGAGTTGCGTGATGTTTTTCAAGACTTTGAACACATGCATTTGACCGGAAATTGGAAGGAGACAGAGGCTTGAAAGTTGTTCAAGGAAATAACAAATTAAGGTTAGTTTTTTTTTCAAGTCCATGTTGTTCTATGCACGAATGTGCTTTTTATGTCATAGCTTACTTAAGTTGGTAGGTAAGGGGATGTCTCTGCTGATGTGTTTTATTTATTTTGTTATATATATATATGTAATATATATAAAACATTTATTTTAAGTGAAATAACCCGTTTATTGAGAATTATTCGAGTTTGTGGTATGTATATGTATAGTATATTCGAGTCTCAATATGAAGTCCATGTTGTTCTATGTGCTCACTATATATTCATCTTGATTTTGACTAAAAGAAGAGTTTTATGCTACAGAGGATTTTCGTCCTCAATGCTGAGCAAGAAATATCCTCTTTGGTTCTCCTAGGTCTGCATTAGTATGGCCTTTCTATTTGACACGAAGAAGGGATTAGGCGACTAAACCATAACAGTAAAAGAGAATCGATGCTTAGATAGTGGTTGACCACGTGGTCCTCTTGCGACGTCTATTGGGAGGTAGCATCCAAGGTCCTCAAAGAAAAGCTTTTCCGGGTGTCGGCGCTGTCGAAGGGTGAGAGACGCGTCATCATTCAGGACGGGGAAACGATTCTGCTGATCTGGTACAAGAACGAGGTGTTCGCCATCGAGAACAGATCTCCAGCAGAGGGCGCCTATAGTGAGGGACTGATCAACACAAGCCTCACTCAGGTATGTTAGGAGTTGGTGAGATTTGTAAATAAAAAGTAAAAGAGGAGTTTGATATTGGTCATGCAACATAACTGAGTGGTAATGCAACAGGATGGATGCATCGTGTGCCCATCCACTGGTAGCACGTTCGATCTTCAGACAGAAGCCATAAGAGAATGGTACCCGAAGAACCCAGTTTTCAGAGTCGTCACTCCTGCCCTCCGAAGCCTCTTCGTATACCCTGTGAAAACCGATGAAGAGAACGTCTACATCAGCATGAGTTTGGGGGACACATCAGATGCATCCGCGGGGACACATCAGATGCATTCGCCGAGATCGTCTTCCGCAGTAGAGCTCAGCCGGGGGTGACAGCCAGCGATGTCAATGTTGAAGAGGTAAGACAAAGCTCTCTCTCTCCATATGTATCTATATATAGAGATAGTATGTTATAAAGGCGAACAAGTGATGTATGTATAAAACACAACTTGGTGGTATAGGTAAGGATGGTGGGGGATGAGGATCTCCAAGGGTTTGGGTTCACGGTGAAGAATAAATCGATAAACTGGAAGGCGATGGTGGTAGGGTTCTTGATGTTGGTTACTCAAGAGATTATTGGAGCTCATTGTTGTCCGTCTTCCAATTATTTATCGGACAAAGGTTTACATTGTTTTTTTTATTGTGCGTCCTTTATATTGAAATTAGATTGTCTTCATTTTTATTTTTTTTCAATGGTTTACTAAATGTTAATACATTCAGGAAGAATAAATGCTTTCATGAAGAATAATAAAAAAAAATCTCCAACAAATATATATACAAGACAGTTTGTTCCAACATCACACTTTCAATATTTTGTTATTAGGGGATCCATCAACAACAAATTCGCATGTTGTTTTTTTGATCGAATTTAAATTTACATTTTATTAACTTAGTTTTTACGTTCCAAAGAGAAATCCAATATATTGATTATGTTCTTACTTTCAGTGTATAGTTTTTAGTTTTTTTTTTAAATTATAAACGTTGCTAATAAAACATCTCTTCACTTTCAAAAATCTTTAAGGAATAATTATAAATTAAATATAGGTTAAATATTATTATATAGACAAAATTAAAATTTTTTAATTTTTAAACAAATTTTCATTCCATTAATTTTTTATATAATTTGATGTATATATTGAAATAAAATTTTAAAAATCTAACTACTCTTTTATGTAATAATTATATATTTTTATATATTAGCTTATGTATAACATATCAACTTTTATTTATTAATATATAATAATATATTATACATGTGTATTTGTAATTTATATATTTAAGTTACGGTATCATTTAAAACACTTCAATTTTAATATTTCTTTTATTTTTATTTTGTACATATTTTTTGTTACACTTGATTGTATAAAAAAAATTTCTTTTAATTTTTTTATTGTCAAAAAAATATTTTAATTTTTAACTATTTTTAATAACAATTCGAACATATTTAATAATTTTCATTAATTGATATACAAAATATATCATCACTATTAATATTATATATCGCTGATATAAGGCTCTATTTATAATATACAAATTATATTTCGATAATATTAAATTAATAAATCTCGTGCATCGCACGGGTTCACTTACTAGTTATATATATAAAAGTTGTTGCAAATGGTGCTTTTTGGTGAAGCCACCTCATCAACCAATTTCTTATTTTATTTTCTTTTGGAATACAAAAAATCACCTCATTCATGACTTTAAATCTCCATCCAAACATTCTTGACTAAATTTTTTTATTATTTAAAATATCAATTTTAAATGTTTTTATGTATGAGAAGTTTAACATGTAAAAAACAAACAATTAAATGAGTAAAAATAAAAACTTCAATTTAAACGTTGTTATCTCTAAAAAATTAAACACACAAAAAATTAAACAATTAGATGAGTAAAAATAAAACATGTTTCGTCTCTTAGAAGTTCAATCGGTTTCTTCTCATGTTCTCTTCATCTCTACAAGATGGAGCTCTCGCCGTCGTCGAATCGAAACCTCACACTCATGTCGATCTCCTCTTCGAATTCTATCGAATGACCTCTGTATCTAAGCTTTCATAATCCAAAGGAGATGATGGATACGTTTCTTCTTATGTCGGATCTTCAAATGAAAGTCGAATTCCAACCGATCAAGTTGTCCCTTTTACATTTGAGAAGGTATAGATTTGTTTCTCCTCATGCCGCCTTCATGAATGCTTTTACATTTGAGAAGGTATAGATTTGTTTCACCTTATGCCGTCTTCATGAATGCTTCATATCACTACTCGAATGATACAATTCGCGTTCCATCGTTGTTGGCTTGAATCCCAAAACCATCATTGTCGTTGTTGTTGTTGTTGTTGTTGTTGTTGTTGTTGTCGTTGTTGTTGTTGTTGTCGTTGTTGTTGTCGTTGTTGTTGTTGTTGTTGTTATCGTTGTTGTTGTCGTTGTTGTTGTCGTTGTTGTTGTCGTTGTACACCTGGTGTATTCTGTTTCCCTAGTTGGTGGTACAGTTGGATGTTAAACGCATTTACTCCATTGTGGGTGATATCAAAAGTGAAGAACCTGCGAAAAGAGTCACACAACCCTAAATCGAAAGAAAATAATACATCATAGTAGCTGGTAGAGTACACATACATGTGAAAAAGAAAAAGAGCTAAGTCCTAGAAATCAAACGAAGGAAAAGAGAAAGGATACGAAGCTCGAGTTGTCTCCTGAGAAGCGCTTTTTTATGGTTTTTAGCTTGACCGTTATGCTTTAGACGTGTGTTGGATCGAAAAGAGGAAGTATGCCTCATCCATCCTCTACGTGATCAGCATAGTATGGCTTTAGTCTCTGCGCGTTTTCCATGAACGATTCCCCATTTCCCTTGTCTAATTCTACGGCTCCATGTGGTGAGACACCTTTGATGGTGAAGGGTCCTGACCATCACAACTTGAGCTTCCCTGGAAACAATCTCAAGCGAAAATTAAAAAGTAGTACCTAGTCGCTGATGCGTTCTCAAAGTTAAATAAAATAACCTAAACTACCCGCAAGTGCACGGCACGTGTGTAGAATTTTAGGTGTCGATCCCACAGAGATTACGCAACACTATCTAAACTCGAACTATGAATCAAGCTTGCTAACGAACGAATATGGATGAAGAATGAAATTCTGAAAGTAAATAAACGAATTGGTTCTTAACGATAAGACAAATGTTCTAGGAATCCAGTTTCACCACAAGACTACCGAAACCAACGATCAATCTATCTATCATGCAATCCCAATTAAGTTATCTAAGGCAGACGATCCTAATATGATATCTACCCTCTCTCGAGGCATAGACACGTGATCTAGACAAGTTGTCCCCTACTTTCGTGGTCTAACCTCGATTGTTCTAAACCTGATCTTCTAGGACTAGAATTCTCCTTTCGGTCCTTCTCCTAATCCCTAACACATGCATCTACGCGGCCGTCACAAACACAAGTAAATTAAGCGCTCAGATAGAGAATAGATAAACAAAAATGGGAAGATGCATTCAAGATAAATCAAAATTTGTTCGGGATAGCCAAGGACTAATCCCTTCTCCTAGAACAAACAAACTACTCGCTCATGCGTCTGTAAAAAAACATAAACGAAATAGAAAAAGGAACATGAAAACCAAGCAAAACCGAAGTGTCGGGTTAATTTCCAATGCTCCTTGCTTGCCTCCTCGCAAGAATCTCCTCAATCACGAACTGAATCTAAAAGTCCTCTCCAATGTCGTCCTCTGGCCTCTTTTTATGTCTCTTAAGTCGGTCTAGATGTTGCCTTAATTCCCCCCACGAGCTTCCTTTTATTTTAAGTTAATTTAACTTAACTTAACTTGTAACTCGGGTCGCGGCCCGTTCGGGCACTCAATGTACCCGCTCGGGTACGGCTAGGTCAGGTCGCGCGCATGGGATGCCCGATCGGGCATGGTGTGCGCCCGGTCGGGTGTGAGGCAACTGCTCGGGCATTTCCTTGCCCGAGTCGTGCGTGAATGCGCACCAAATTTCGCCGTAGCCTTTGCCCGATCGGGTGTGATTTGTGCCCGATCGGGTAGTGGCTCCTCTTGCTAAATCTCGTCCCGTTTGTCCTGTGATCGAAGTTGGTCCTTAGCTCTGTGTACGTCCTTTAGCTCCGAAATGATCCAAATACACGTAAAAACCTGTAAGAACAGGAAAACACGAAAACAAGTAAAACGGAAACAGAATCATACGTAAAGCATCACATATATATCATAAACATCCCTAAAATCGTGCAAGAAATACGTATGAAAACGAGATGATCAAAATCCCCCAGACTTGAATGTTTGCTTCTCCCTAAGCAAACGTAAACGTGGAACACATGGGGTGTAAAAATACGAGAATTCCCCCTTCTCCTAGAAATACCGCTAAAGCTAACCTAACCGATCAACTAGCATGTCGAGAGCAAATTCGGCCTACTTAAGTTTTCAGTCTTAATCCTAGGTTCACCA
>CM071862.1:3694375-3739338 GCA_036759665.1 Gynandropsis gynandra
TGTGAGCAGAGGATGAAGCGGATTGTTCCGTAGCCATGACAGATAGGAGTTGACGTTGACAGGAGGCGTCGTCAATGAAGGTGGAGATAGCGCAGGGAGGAGCGGCCGAATTAGGGGGTGGCGGCTAAAACAGGGTAGGCAGAAAAAGAAAAAAAAAATTTAGGTTATTTTGTCTTATGACTTGGGCTCTGATACCATAATAACTAATGTATTTTCTTATTCCATAACGAAGGGTTTACAAGACTATTTATAGACAATTGAAAACCTAAGTAAGTAAATTTTCCTTAATATAAAATATAAACTTTCCTAGATATAAAATATAAACTTTACTTAATATAAAATATAAACTTTCCTTAATATTATATATAGCTTCCTTTATTTGATATATGCGCAACAAACAATTCTATCAAGGAAAAGAATCACAATATCTTCAATGGGAAAACAGTTCGGGTAATATGGTCCCTTTGAGATCCTGAAGCTAGGAGAAGGGGTGTTGGTAATATCTTTGTTAAGGTATAATTTATCTCAAGCTGATGAAAGTTTACCACTATGTAAGGTTAGTTTACATGGATTCCGTTCTGATTATCATTACTGGATATATGTGTCAGAACTTGTCGGTGTCAATCGATCATGTGGCCCTGGAAGATATGTTTCAGAAATTTGGAAAAATCGTCTCCTGTAAGATTGCAGCTTTTGAAGATGGAAAGAGTAAGGGATTTGTTTTATGCAATTTGAGCTTGAGGAATCTGCACTTGCTGCTATGGAGAATTTGAATGGCTTCACTGTGGATGACAAGGAGATGTAAGAACTACTTGCCATGAGCCCTGTTTCACAATTGCAATTAAAGCTGCATCGTTTTACGCTTTATCCATGGTCTAAACTTGTACGCATTTCAGTCATCTATTTTTGCAGCTATATTGGCAAACTTATATGCATTTCGGTCATCTGTTTTTGCAGCTATATTGGAAATTCATGAAAATGAGCGACCGTGCAATGGCTACGCCTGATGTCAAGTACACAAATCTGTACATAAAGAATCTGGACATAACTGTTAATGAAGATATGTTGGGGGATAAATTTTCTCAGTTTGGCAAGATTGTTAGCCTATTAATTAGGAAGGATGAAGATGGAACATATAAAGGATTTGACTTTGTCAACTTTGACAATCCAGAGGATGCAAGACGAGTAGCAAAAACAATGAATAGAGCAAAACTTCGTCTGACACTTTTTTTGCTTAAGAACAACCATGATCTTCCTACAAGCCTCATTTTGTTATTTAATATTGCCTTTTTTCTGTTCTGTATAGGCTTCAAGACTCTATACGTTGCATGGGCACATAAGAAAGTAGAATGGGAGCAACTCCTAAGGAACCAGTTAGAAGATAAACGCAAGGAGCAGACTACGAAATATAATGTATCATCATATTTCTATTCTTTGTTGGTTTTACATTATATGTATTGAACATGTTATCTTGGAATTGTAGGGCTCAAA
This sequence comes from Gynandropsis gynandra, assembly GCA_036759665.1. Taxonomy (NCBI): domain Eukaryota; kingdom Viridiplantae; phylum Streptophyta; class Magnoliopsida; order Brassicales; family Cleomaceae; genus Gynandropsis; species Gynandropsis gynandra. The sequence goes on from CM071862.1 coordinate 3,695,867, forward strand.
TGTAGATGTAAAAAACATTGATGTTTGAGTTTCTGATGAGAAGTTGAGAGAACACTTCAGTCAATGTGGCACAATCGCGTCTGCAAAAGTAATGCGTGATGGCAATGGGATAAGCAAAGGGTTTGGATTTTTCTGCTTCTCAACTCCTGAAGAAGCCACTAAAGTTGTAAACACTTTTAATGGTAGGGTTGAAGATCTTCAAGCAGGGTCAAATACTATTGCACTACAATAGTACTGCATATAATGAATTCACTGCACCATCATTAACTTTTTGGAACCTGCTGATTTTGTGCCTTTTAGGACACATGTTCCGCCGAAAGCCACTCTATTGGGCTATTGCCCAAAAAAAGATGCATAAAGGGACCTAAAATGGGGTGTTCCTGTTCCACTTGCAAAATATTAGGATAAGGTGAGGATAATTATGTCTATCTGTGTATTAAACATCAAAATTCTGTAAACTAAGGTTTTGTTTTCTTTGGCCTTACCATATCAACTTCTTCAAAGTTTCTTATGATTTATAAACAACTAAATCAAAGCTTGGTTATAGGTCTTTTATGTTTGGTTTGGTGCTCCTATCAGAGATATTTCAATAACATCATGCTACACATCTGAATGGGAGAAGTGGTAGAAGAACCCCGAGAACGTGGAGCTTTAGAACATTGCAACATGTTATTTTATTGCCATATCCTTTATTCCATCTGTATTTCTCTTAATTTGCTGACTGGTATCCCAAAATTTGGTATTATACATTTTCCATCAACATATTAAATTGATGTTTCTTTGTTAAAACAAAGTCGATTTACAATTTGTATATTTAACACAGTCATAATGCAAAACATTATTTATAATTTATATATTCAATATACATAAGTCTAGATTTTGATTATCTTTTGAACATCCTTTTAATACAAATACTTGTCATATTGGTCCAACACAACTATACAATGTATTAAAAAGGCTATTAAGATATGTGATTTCGTGCTGTGATAGGTTTCAGAAACTATGAAGACTGTAACCTTGCGGGAGAGGGAGATTGTGCAAACAGTTGTACAGATGGAGAAACAAAGATTTCTAAAAGAGTAAGTCATTTATATGTTAGCTCTCATTGATGATTGTTTTGGGTATGTCTTTGGGTATATCTAAACAATTTTAAAAACTGTGCAATGTATTAAACATATTATTGATATTTGCGAATACTTGCCGTGATTGGTTTTAGAAACATGGACAAAATAACCTTGTGGGAGAGGACGAATGTGCAGACAATTGAACAGCTGGAGAAACAAGGAATTTTGAAACAGTAAGTCATCTACATGTTGACACTCATTCTTGATTTTTTTGGGTATGTCGTTGGTTTAAGTCAACATTAGGCGTAAAAACAAAAAAAAATGTTGGCAAACTAAACTACAATCTTTAAATGTAAGAACACTTACATGAAATTGGGATAACTTGCTAAACATGTTTAGAATCCATGAGAAAGCAAACCGTTGAAAAGTCTGAATATCAAAACCAAAACAAGATAGATAAACTTCTAATCTATTAAACTTAGTACTGCACTTTGAATTCACTCAATTCGAATCCGGTTTCCGCAATCCACACCCCTTCCTCTCAAATGAGCTGGTAGGCCGACAATGTTCACATTTGATTTCTCGACCTTCCCAGTAGTTGCACCATCCATTTGGTTGATACTTTCAACGATGCAGGGAGGTGAAAGCTAAACCATAAAAGATAAATACAACAATTTTAAAATATGCAAAAAAAACCTTAATAAAGATTTATATAAAATGAATCAATTTACCTCAATTAATACAGATTTGTCCGCTGCGAATGGTGTGCTGTCTAAAATACGCGACACAGTAAAATTTTGGTAGAGAGACAAAAAATTGTAATAGGTTCGTTTGATTTGAAAAGTAAAAGTTCGCCCAGTAATGTCCTTCAAACATTATGGGATGACTAATTCACCGCCATCAACCTAATTATAATTAACATTGTGGATTAGGATATTGCAAGGGTTTAAGAATCAAAGATCACATATGAGAAGAACACATACCTCATTATTTATTAGTTCGAAAGCTTTATGTTTTGTGATTTTGGTTATATCACGATCAAAGGCAACAAAGTTTGTTTCCGTACCATCAACAACCTTATATTCAACTCTAAATCTTAAAAAAACTTCGTTGAAATCTTAGACACATAGGATACAATAAACGTAGGATGAAACACGAAAATTCACCTAACCTTGTAATTCCAACGGTGTTACTTGCTTGGCAATTAGTACAAGAAACGATTTGCACTTTGTTCCAATTTTCGTGCACATTTGGTACAAGCGATGTAGCTCCAACTGTTTTTGTTAAGCACATCAAGAATGTTTGCAGTGCAGAAACATTTTGCTTCCTATTTGGTTTAGAAAAAATAGATCAACAAACATATAATACAATATCTACCCAATTATCCGTTGAACTACCTTATAATCAACCTTAGTTATATAGGCATACAAATCTAAGATCGAAACAACTTCGATCTTCACAACGTTGTCGATTCAAGCATTGCTATTGAGACCATCATCAAAACCAAAAATCACATATATATTAGCTGCTTGTGTACTGGTATGCACATATATATATACATATCATGTATACAACTTGATTAATATAAATTTATATATAAACAACATGCTAAAAAAGGTGTATATTTTTATGACAAAAAACACTTAAAGAAAGAAATGTGTCTTTAAAGAATGTATAAACATCTATATGGATAGAGTATTACATATTTGTATTTAATAGATTGTTTGTATATTGTTATACACACACATATATATCATGTATACAACTTGATTAATATAATTGTATATATAAACACCTTGCTTAAAAAATTGTATATCTATACACAAAAACTATTTCTTTAAAATGTGCTTTTACCTTTCATGAAGGGCCCCACATAGTCAGCATCGCGGGGAAAATAAAACCGGGTGCCAGAACAATTGAATGATGTGTTCCATAATTTTTTAGTTTCAAATAAATATCGATAACCTTCTGATCCCAAGTGGTGATGGTAATATCCATCCCGCTAAAACGGAAATAATTGTTTGTGAGTTAGATCTACATAATAACAGTATCAAATCTGGATGCCCAATCTAACAACTTACCCATTAAGCTATAAACATAGCATAATATGTTGGGTTGCATGATTATGTCCAGCATTGAAGTCCTTTATAGAAGCCACTCGCCCAATCAAATCTTAGGAAACAATGGTCAGTATAATTGCGGCAGCAAGGAGAAGTAAAGAAAAAATGTAGAAAATAAAAGAAAACAAACATGGTACAGAATTGTTTGTGTTTGCGAGAGCTGTTAGTTCATCATATGTTTTGAGGCAAAAAAGCTCTTGTGCAACCGTAAGAGTATTCTCGTTGAATTCAACCAAATTTGTCATTACGGTTAAACGTATTGAGACGTTGGAATCAGCTACTTTGAAGTTGTTTTTGCTTCGTACAACTTCAAACCCTTGAAACTCTAAGACAACGCCTTGTTTAAAAGGTGTTCAAACCGATTATACAAGACTTGACTAACTGAATGAATTGAAAAAAATGTAGGTTATGAATAAGTATAAAGTTAAACAAGTTGTAAAAAAATTTCTAAAACATGTAATTTTAAGAGTAAATACAAACTGTTTCATCTATTAGAAAGAAATCTATCCATATGAGTCGTCCGTCTTTTCTAGAGTTTCGAGCTTCCCACACGCGGAAAAATCGAGCTATTATCCTTTGGTTCGAGCGACGAACCATTAGATCATCGAATTTAGTGGGGCAGTATTCATTGTTTCTAGTATGGTAGCTATAAGTTAGCCTATTGTAATAGATGTTCCAGCGGTAGAAAGGGGCTGGATGGTCTCAAATTTATATTGAATATTTAGGATAGGATATTGAATCATCCGTAGAGATGGTAGGTAAGTGGATTTATGTAATTATCTACAGAAATAAATGGTATAATGACCAGTAAAAATTTGTTAATCAATGGTAATAATTATGAAATAATGGTTGAGCAGTGGATGCAATTGGTTTAATATGTTGTTTATTTTTTTGTGTTTATTAGTTTATGAGACTGTTACACATAAGTTTGATGCATTATATGAGCTATACACACAAAAGGTCATATCAAAAATATTTTTTCCTGATTTGGTTGTTGTAGGTTAACGTATAGAATACTTGGTTCATGACTAGTATTTAAGCTGAAGCCCTTTCTTTTGTTTTTTGGTTTTAGGATTGTTTCAAATTTATTAATAATAATTGGTATAATGACCAATAGACATTTGTTAATCAATGGAACTAATTGTGAAATTATGACTGAGTAGTGGATGAAATTAGTTCATTGTGTTGTTTATCGAGTAAAGGATTCAAAATGGTGAGAATGCAATTTTTATTGCCAAAAAATATTGCAGTAAATGTTGTTAAATTTGTATTTGTGCCCTTGCCAGTTATGCAAAACATTTTTTATTACAGCATATGTTTTATTCCAATGGTTATTCTTCTTAGACATCTTTAGCATTATATTGGCTTACTTGTTGATTTCCTATTGTTTGGTGACAGAATCAAATAATAAATATCTTCCTCTCATAATAGTATAATATCTCCATGTTCTAGGTCCTTTAATAATAATCGGTGGAAGAAGGTTAAGATAGCTCTAAAAATAGTCATGATAATGTAATGTAGCATTAGATAAGAACGTGTGCATTAAGATTCATGGCCTTCAAGCAAAACAATGCTTAAACGTTTCTTATTATTGTGAAACTATGAGCTACGGTCTACATGTTTCGCTGGACTATTTCAATATATGAGGTTTGCGGTTGAGACCATCATAGGGCAAAATGATGAGGCCGTTTTGAGATTTGAGAAGGTATACATAATGTTGAAGTTCCTCTCAAATCTTTTTATAATTATGACAGGTAAAGGTGTACTAGATCCAAAATATTTTGCAGGTTCGGTCAATTGAATCTTAAAAATGGACTTACATGGATGAATATGTCATGTTGCTACATATAAAGTTTGATTATTCAAGGCTAAACAAGTTGGTACATGATTTGTTAAGTATTTACCATACCAAACTAGAGGTATTTGTGGCTTTGCATGAACCATGGAAAAGGAAAGATGTAAGGACCACATTATCCTATGCAGAGAAGGTTAGCTTGCCGATAATGAAAGTTATTGCTTTTAGTTTATGTGTGATATCTGATGATGTTCAGTTTGCAATTAGAGCATCAGGGTAGATGAGCGGCATATATGTGGCTACATAATGAAGGTAAACTGATTGTAAAGATTAAACAATTTTCCAGTCATCTTAAGTGTTGTATCCGCTGATTTTGATTTGAATATTTTATGCCAACCTTATTTTATCAGCTTAACGACCAGAAGCTGCAACAATTGCCTTCAAGGTTGTAGGTGGGATCTTTGCTCGTATCAAAGTCTGGTTCACAAGTAGATGGATCTGAATATGCCATGCTGCTACATATAAAGTATGATATTCAAGGCTAAACAAGCTGGTTGATGATTTGTTAAGTATCGACCACAGCAAACCAGAAGTATTTATGGCTTTGCCTATATGATGGAAAAGGAAAGATGCAAGGACCACATTATCTTATGCAGAGAAGGTTAGTGATGCGTGTTCAAGTTAAATAAACCTAAACCTACTCCGCAAGTGCATGGGACGTGTGTAGCATAGCATCTAGGTGTTGATCCCACAAGGACCAGCAACATGAAAAACCTAAAACAATCAAATCAATGCTTGCAAAGAGAATAAGAGTGATAAAATTAAACTAAACTAATGGCGAATAATAAATTGATGCTTAAACCAATCAAACAAACGTCCTAGGATACGGTTTCGTAACTAAGCACCAAGAACCATGCATATCAATCGGCTACACATGCTTTTCCTATCCGATTTGAAGACAAATGATCCTAATATATCAACTATCCTCTTTCAAGGTCTAGAGATGTGCATAAACTAACAAACCTCCTACTTTCGCGGCTGATAAGCTAGTCTACACCCATTAACCTTCGTGATTTGTTTGTGAGTCCTCAGAATCTAGGTTTTCCTACTCTGTGGCTTAACCTAAACTGTCCTAAACCTATATGTTTGGTTTCGAATTTCTCCTGTCGGTACTTCACTCAGATCCCTAATATCATTCAACTATTTGGCCTTCACAATTACATGACGATTAAGCGCGTAGACAAAGGATCAAACGGGAATAGAAATTGCAATCGTGTATAGAAACCAATGCAAAGGTTCCGGGATAGCCTAGGGCTACTCCCTTCTTCTATACAACTCCTACTACTCAAACATGAATTCAATTGACAACATGAAAGAAAATAAAGGATAGAGAAAGAATAAGCTCAATGATGTCTCCGCGTGCCTTCGTGCATCTCCGGCATCCTCGGATTTCTCTTGTTCCGTCTTCTCTTGTGTGTGATAGGCTAAGATCTGTCCTTAGGTGGTTTGCTGGACAATCCTCCTATGACTAATATTATTTTCAGACTTCTCAAGTTGCTGGCCAAAAAGGAGGAAGCTCGGATTTTACTAGGGCCCGAATATACATCAGAACGAGGTCACTTGGCTGGAAATCATGCGGAAGAATCTTCCTATCATCCCACCTCTTGAGCCGCTCCTTATAGATCTTTGCATTCTCATATGCTCCAAGGCGGATTTCGTCCAGCTCAAGAGTCGACGCATCTCTCTCCGAAGAATCTGCATGTAAATTACGTGGAATCTCTTCACTCGGTGCGTTTCGTAGCTCTTCTGTGGCACTCATATTCCTACAAAGATGTGTCAAATATCACGAAAGAGGATCTGCAGTGGTGCTCATCTCGAGCTCTTCTTGTTCCACATTGTCAATCAAGTCTACCTTGCATACAGATTCCTTAAAACATGGACTATTCAAAGAGTTAGTCATGTTAAACTCCAACTGCTCTTCTCCTACGTGTACGGAAAGTTTCCCTTGCTTCACATCGATCATGGCACCTGTGGTGGCTAAGAAGGGTCTTCCCAAGATGATAGGGATTCAAGCGTCTTCCTCGATATCTAGCACTACAAAATCCAGCAGGTATATAGAAACTAACTATCTTGATGGGGATGTTCTCAGTTATGCCTACCGGATATCGGACTGATGCATGTGCTAGTTGAAGAGATATTTTAGTCGGCTTGAGCTCTCCGAGGTTCATGAGCTTGTATATCGAGTGTAGCATGAGACTTACACTGGCTCCGAGATGGCACAAAGCTTTTTCAATGTTGATCTCCCCGATAGTGCATGGAATGGTGAAGCTACCGGGATCTTTAAGTTTCGGAGGTAGCTTGTGTTGGAGGATGGAGATGTATTCCTATCTGAGTGCTACCGTCCCACTGTCATCTATACGCCTTTTGTTAGATAAGATCTCATTCAAGAACTTAGCGTATGACGACATCTGTTGAAGCGCTTCTACAAATGGGACGTTGATCTATAGCATCTTGATCACTTTAACGAATTTATTGAACTGCTGATCCAACTTGTGGCTTACCAAGCATTGTGGATATGGAATTGGGGGTACATACTCAGGTGGTGCCACATAGGGTTTCTCTGGTGTTTTATCAACTTCAGCTTCTTTCTCGACCCTTTTTCTCTTGTCTACGGATTTCTCCGGAATATGTGCTAGTTTAGCGGGCCTGGAGTCATCGATCTGCTTTCCGCTTCTCAAAAAGATCGCGTTACAATGCTCTTGCCAATTGATCTTAGGTTTCCCATGAAGATGTCCTGGTTGTCTAGAGGATGTGGTGGCTAGCTGGGCAATGGTATTCTCCAACATCTTCTGGTGTGTAGCAATGGACTCAACTTGCGTCTTGAGATCTTGCAAGGTTGTCCCAAGGTTTTCATTAATCTTGAGCTGATTGCTTTGGAACTACCTTTGCTCCTTCATAAACTCCATGAGTAATATATCCATGTTAGACGTAGGATTCTTGTGGGGTGCTTGTTGTGGAGCTCTCTGTTGTTGCTAGAAACCCAATGGTTGCCTCATGGGCTGCGTATTCCTACATGATAAATTTGGATCATTTCTCCCACCAGGGTTGTACGTGTTCAAATATGGTTGTTCGCGGGTTGCTGGAGGTAATTCATTTGCTTACATTCGTCTTGTTGAATCGTGTACCGGTATGCCATGTGCTTTGTATCACCTTTTTAGAGCAAAATAAAGCATTAGCATTTGAAACGGATATATTGTTAACCTTGTAGAGACCCCCGGTTCTATTCGGTAGCGACCATGGGATAGACCACATAGTGTGGTTCATGGCGAGGCTGTCTATGAGCTCGAATGCTTCAGTTACGCTCTTGCCCATAAATGATCCTCCAGCAGACATATCCAGCGTCGTCCTGTGCTCATTGTTGACTCTGTTGTAGAACGTTTGCAGGACAAACCGTTCCTCAAGCCCATGATGAGGGCACAAGTGTAGCAACTTCTTGAACCTATACCATGCCTCGAATAGTGATTCTCCTTCTCTACATCGGAAGGCAGTGATATTTGATAACACGTAATCCGTTGTAGTTTTTATATCATTCTTAGGTCTAGTTTAGAGAAGATTATTTATATTTCATTCATTTATTGAGTATATTCGAAGATTTTACCTACATTTCGTGTTTTGCATAGGAAACGAAAACATGAGGAGAAACACGAGTGAATATGGCAATCTAACCCCGAAAACGAAGTTGAGTAACAAGATTCGACTTGTGCAAGGCCATGGACTGAAAATGAACACTCAAACACCGAGCGAAGGGAGCGAAACAACATTTCAAGACATGCCCGCTCGGGTGGAATTGGAGTGATTACCCCCGTAGTTTTACACGACTCGGGCACTCGAGGTACACGACCAATGATGGAGTGCCCGCTCGGGTGCATTTGGTATGCCCGCTCGGGCTCATTCATGCAAAGAAAACCCCGTAGGTTTGCACGACCTAGGCTGAAGATCCACACGGTCGGGCATGGTGCCCGCTCGGGCTCAAATGTGTGCAACACGGTCGGGCAAAGGGCTTCGTCTGAATTTAATCGTCTTGCTTGGAGGGAAGAATCTCACAAGAAATAGGGTGCAAAGTTGGTCCCAAGTGGTGATTCAACCGGGAGGCAAGGACTGCAGCCACGACTTCGCACGACCTCCAAGTGAGAAAAGGAACATGCGAAATAAGTATCGCGTTGAGAGGCACACCGTTCACCTTAAATATGTCACATAACTCCAGAAATTTCGTCAAGTGTTGGGATGGATCCTCGTGAGTTAAGCCCATGAATTGATTGTGTTTCACCATTGAAATCATGGCGGGCTTGATCATTGTTTGGACGTTGTTGAGATTGAGAATCACATAATCTTCCAGCAGACGTGCAACTTGTGGTCTCGGCTGGTTTTGACATTCATCCATCGCGATTAATCCTTCTTGCCTTCCATTCATGGCATTGTCTCCAGCGTATCCTTCTTCCATTGCTTTTCTTTGTGTTGGTGTCTTAGCCTTTTCCTTCTTGAGCTTCCTATAAGTTTTTTCGATTTTGGGATCAATTTCAAATGGACTTATATGTCCTCGGGATCTAAGCATGCGGCTGCAAAAACAAAATGGCGGAAATAAGTGTACAAAAACGAAAAAAATAAAAGAAAAGAAATACAAGTGTGATCCTATGTCTAAGCCTAGTGTGTTGAAAAGTCCTCGGCAATGGTGCCAAAGAATTGATGCGTGTTCAAGTTAAATAAACCTAAACCTATTCCGCAAGTGCACAAGATGTATGTAGCGTAGAATCTAGGTGTCGATCCCACAGGGACCAGCAACATGACACAACTAAAACAATCAAATCAATGATTGCAAAGCGAATAAGAGTGATGAAATTAAACTAAACTAATGACGAATAATAAATTATTCTTAAACCAATCAAACAAATGTCCTAGGATATGGTTTCGCAACTAAGCACCAAGAACCATGCATATCAATCGGCTACTCATCCTTTTCCTATCCGATTTGAAGGCAAACAATCCTAATCTAACAACTATCCTCTTTCAAGGCCTAGAGACGTGCATAAACTATCAAACCTCCTACTTTCATGGCTAATAAGCTTGTCTCCACCCATTAAGCTTTGTGATTTGTTTGTGAGTCCTTTATCTAGGTTTTCCTACTCTCGTGCCTTAACCTAAACTGTCCTAAACCTATATGTCTGGTTTCGAGTTTCTCCTTTCGGTACTTCACTCAGATCCCTAATATCATGCAACTATTTGGCCTTCACAATCACAAGACGATAACGCACATAGACAAAGGATCAAACGGGAATAGAAATTGCAATCGTAGATAGAAATCAATGCAAAGGTTCTGGGATAGCCTAGGGCTACTCCCTTCTCCTCGAACAATCCTACAAATCAAACATGAATTCAAATTACAACATGAAAGAAATAAAAGGATAGAGAAAGAATAAGCTCAATGATGTCTTCGTGCACCTTCGTGTGTCTCCGGCGTCCTTGAATTTCTCTTGCTTCGTCTTCTCTTGTGTGTGGTAGGCTAAGATCTGTTCTTAGGTGGTTTGCTGGACAATCCTCCTATGGCTAATATTATTTTCAGACTTCTCAAGTTGCTGACCAAAAAGGAGGAAGCTCGAATTTTAATAGGGTCTGAAACCCTAATCCGAATTGGAGTAAGCTTTCTAAAGTTGGCTCCTCCAATCTCGACCACTTTTTCGTTTTGACCGAGTGATTTGTTCTCCTCCAATCTCGACATTTGTTGCTTGGTCGAGTCATTCCTCAAATCTTGCACGTTTGGTTCTTGACCGATTCATTCCTCAAATCTTGCCCGTTTGTTGCTTGACCGAGTCATTTCTTCGTCGTATCTTTTTCCGTTTAGCCTCATGTTCCCGCTGCGATTGCTATACAATCTAAACACTCATCAGTTAGCTTGCTGAGGATAAAACATATTTCTTTTACTTTATTGTGGGATATCTAACTATATTCAGTTTGCAATAAAAGCATCAGAGTAGATGAACGACACATACCTTGCTACATAATGAAGGTAAATTGATTATAAAGATTAAATAATTTTCCAGTCATCTTCAATGTTAGAGCCGCTGTGTTTGTTTTGAATATTTTAAGCCAACCTTCTTTTATAAGTTAAACCACTAGAAGCTGCAGCAAACATATTTACTAATTTGCTTAAATGCCCTAAATTTGAGGCCTGATCTTCACTCGTATCAAGGTTTGGTTCACAAGTGGATGGATCTGATACTGTCTTCCAATTTTTCCATCTTGTATTATTATATGCTAAGTTTTCTAACCTTGTTTCAACCATATATTTTTTTCTTCTAAACATGCACTGTGTATCTTTTCTTCACTTCTTTAAACTTTGAGGTATGTTAACATTTCAAATACAATTCATTGATCGGTAACTTATCATATAAGGTATGGTTTGTGTTGTATAATTCTAACATTTATTCTTGTCATTCATCATAAGCATTATTGGTTTTTTTATTTCATTTTGGTGACTTGTTGATCTCTAATATGTGAATTATCAAGCAAATAAAATACTTAATACTCACTTACCGCAAGAATACAGATCGATGTAATACCAGGATTGAATCTAGGGACTAATGCAACCTAAGCTAAGAACATTACTAAACTAAGACAGATGAAAGTGATGATGATATAGGGTAAAATTTGAGAATATTAAATTAATTACGAGAGCAATAAGAACACACAAAAGACTTGCTAGTTAAGAACACTATCGGTTTCGGGTTACCAGAATTGCAAGGATGCAGCCAACAAAAGATCATAAATCAATCAAATTATCTTGATAACGGCAAATTCATGCTCGTAAGTAGAGAATGGTTCTCTCGACACCTAAACTCCCTAACCACAATATTATGCAATCCTACCTCCCAATAGTGATTAACACGTAACTATGGTAGCATTAAGCATGAAATTCTAATTCCTAAGTCGATTCACCGACCGATCAGATTCTCATCAATCAAACTCAATCAACAATAAATATTTTCGGATTCATAATCTAACCTCCCAGATAAACATGAAATCCTAAATTACTGAGTGGACAATACAAGTATATAACATTCATCGCATTGATCATAGAACCGAAATACATGAAAACTTTGAAAGATTTAAGCATTAACGCATAACCACAAGCATCCCTTACAAAACCGGTGTCCCTAACCCATAGCTACAGACCTACTCACTCTTAGATTCTGATACAAAACAAAAGAAAACAACACTAGACATGATAAAGAGTAAGGAATACGATGCCTCGTAATTTCCTATCTCGTCACCGGTGTTTCGATGTTGTCTACTTCGTTCTCCACCTTCTCATGAGCCTCCTCTATGTGTATTTCATCCCTTTAGGAAACTCGTGCGTGTTTGGAAGATCTCCAAGACGGGCAGAATTTTCTTTGGATATGTAACCCGCACAGGCTCAAGTTTAGGACCCGCTCGGGCTCTTGGCCTACACACAACACACACTGGGAAAAGACACCCCAAGTTGGGCGAAACTTCTGATGGGTGGGTACAACCTGAGCAGAGCCTTCTACGAGCATGAGCGAGATGTGTTAACTTCATGTTTTTGCTTCTTTCGCTCGATGCTCGGGTATTTCATGCGGTTCTTTGGCCTGAATCTGCTCTGAGTGGGTTGTAGCTCCAAATATGCGTAGTTAACTCCAGGAATAAATATCATTAAGCTCGATTAGGCCTTGTCGCCTTAAAACCTGAAAAAGAAACAAAAATACTAGATAGAGGACTAATTCATGTCGGTTTTGTAACTCGTGCTATGCAAATTACGCAAAAATGATCTAAATAATTACATCTAAAACTAACCTACACTACATGTTATCAAACTCCCCTAGACTTGAACTTTTGTTTGTTTATAAACAAAACTAGATCTAAGCAAAAGAAGAGCCAGATAACAGCTGAATACTAGCACAAGTACTTCAAAAAATCAGCCATTATGCACAACAACGCGTCACCCGAACATATACCTAGGCAAACCAAGTTTAGACTTCTATCGACCGAAAGCCACGAGCCGTGCAATCGAACATATCACAAAAGTTCCTTTCATTACCCCCTAAACAATATCCATGAATCTCCATACTAATTTAGCCATGCATACGTGAGACACCTTTCCTAAAGACAAATTTATTTATTTATAATTATTTTATTTTCTCTCTTTTTTTCTTTTTCTTTTTTGTAGAACATTTCATCCTCGGGTTCTAGGACGTCAGAGTTGGAGAGAACAACTTTCTACGTAGACCCATATTGCCAATTGACACACTCATAAGGTCTTGTAACCTTAGAGGAGTGAAGACGTTAAATTATTGAATATCCATTTAGACCTAAACCATAAGATCACGCATCAACTCTAACCCTTAGGACATAGAAAAGCGCCTCAATCCACCAGTAAGAACTGAACCATCAAGATCAATACACTCATTTCAATGTAAGACGTAAATAGCTAGAAGCTTATTCCATTGACAACGGAGTGTAAGCGCGTGGAATTATAAGAACAGAAAAGTAAATCTAAAAGGTGTCTGAGCTAACAAAGACCGAGCGATATACACAGAGATATAGACAATTCGAACTGAAACTAGAGGCCGAATACAAATATAACCCATGGATTTATGCACAACTATTAGACTAGCTAGTATCTAAAAGTCTTTTTCAGCAAACTTAGACTTTTGTTCCTAATTCGACGAAGTCGCACAAAATGGCTAAAGCTCAAAGCCTCATATTAGATATCCGGTAAAAATCCTAATAAAAAGAATGAAAAAGACCTAAAATGCTGAAATCATTAAAAGAAATCTACTTCTAAACCTAACCACAAACATATCACTCAATTAGCCTCCCAGACTTGAACAGAACACGGTCCTGGTGTTCAAAATCTGTGAGAGGAACTCGTATGCTAAAAGTCGGGAGAGGATAAAGAGAGTGGAGAACATGTACACTTGGTGTATTCTTCTTTCCCGAATTTACAGTACAGCTGGATGCTATACGCATCTACTGAAGCTCGGGTTGCCTCCCAAGAAATGCTTATTTACAGTCTTTAGCTTGACCCTTACATTCTAGGCGTGTGTGGAATCGAAAAGGCTCCCAGTGCATGCTTATAGTGCTATCTCCACGGGATGGATGTCTCGATGCTCATGTTGAACTTCCACAGCTAGTTCATCCATCGTGTCAGTATACATCACGGGTTCAGTGATGTACATCTTCTTAAGCGTGTCCTCGAGCTTGAACTCAATGGACTTGTCTCCAAAATTTATGACCAGTTTGTCTTCAGCGTAATATATGACCATATTCACCGTGTTGAGGAATGGTCTCCCAAAATGATGGGAATCTTCTAGTTCATCTCCATGTCCACTACTACGAAGTCCGTTGAGAACCAGAATGTTCCCACTTGTACTACGACATTCTTCAATATGCCTTCGGATCTTCGTACGGACTAATTGGCTAAGGTAATCAGCATACGTGTGGGCTGTAGATCTTCTACTTGATTGAGTTTCTTAACAAGTGACAGTGGTAGCAAGCTCACACTCGCTCCAATGTCAATTAGTGCATACTCAATCTCATAATCATAAATTTTGCAAGTGATAATGAAATTACCTAGATCGGGCATCTTTTTAGCCATGGTGGGCGGTTGCATGAGAAAGTTAGTGACCATCACTACCTCATTGTCTATGATGCTCTTCCTTGTTATTATGTCCTTGAGGAATTTTGCATAAGAATGCATCTTCATGATCACTTCATAGAGTGGGATGGTAACTTGCAACTTCCTTAGAAGTTCCACGAATTTGGCGATATGAATGTCATTGTTTTGCTTCCTTTGGCGTTGTGGGAAGGGTAATGGTGGTGGCCTCGGGACTAGATTCACATAGGGCAGCTCCTTCTCCTCTTCCTTCTCGGTCTCCTCCTCTTCCATACCTTGAGCAATGGGTTGTTCACTTGTATTGTTTGGAGGCTCTTCTCTCGTGGTTGTGGAAGGCATGTGTTGCTCCACCGTGTTGTCATTCCTCAGATAGATGGCATTAATCTGCTCCTAGCGTTTTTTCTCAGGCTTCGCAAGGAGCTGTCCAGACTGTCCACTAGACCCTTGGGCCAGTTGTGCCACTTGTGTTTCCAGGTGTTTCAGGCGTGTTTGGAAGCTCTCCATCTGCTTCCTCACGTCATCTTGCTCAGCCTTGATTTCTCCATGTGTGTAGCTATGATTCTTTTGTTCTTGCAACAACAATTGCAACATAGAAAGAACCTCGGAATCACCTAAGGGTTGTGTGCGTTGCTTATAGCCTTGGTTATGGCCACTCCCCCTATGCTAGAAACCTTGGTTTTGGTTTCTTATCATCATCTACGGTTGAAAGTCCTAGGGGTTCGCTACGTTACTTGTATTTCAATAAGAGTGATTGGGATGACTCTTGATGTAGTTGTTCTGGTAAGGCAGGTTGTTGACGTAGTTGACTTCCTCTATTCCTTGGCCTATAGGTGCGTCTTGTCACTCTACGTGTATTCTCGCCATCATCCTGTAGATCTCAGCAATTTGTTGCTTTATGTCGGTCATATGAGGGTTAGCAATACCTACCTCCTTTAGATCAGCTTTGGATGGGAGATCACAGTTATAATCTCCAACAATCTATCCTCCCTCCCTTGCCATGTTCTAGATCAAGATCTCGAGTTGTTGGAAAGTGAGGTTACTAACGGAGCCACCACCCGCCGCTACAATCATGAAGCGTTTGGTCTCTTGGAGAAGCTGACCAAGTTATGTAGAATAACTTGGTCAGCTTCTCCATGCAGCAAATTGAAAGCTTTGGCTATGTATTTGAGAAACACAACTCTTTGCGACCAAGAAATAAAGGTTTTTTTTTTGTCAATAGCAAGTATTGGCTTTGTGTCTTCCCCGAGAAATGGCTTTTGGTCTCCATATATGTCAGCCTGTAAAACTTATCCCATAGTGTCCTTTGTGTCATCCCCAACAAATGGTTCACCATTGCCCCTGTGTTGTTGTCCAGCTGCACCCATGCTATGTCGATGTCCACCGAGTTTAGCAGTCGCTGGACTCATGGGTTGTTCGCCTCATTCTCTGTGAATTCTACCTCTGATAGCTCATAGCTTTAGATAGCTATTGTACTTATAACAGGGCAGATTAAAGGTGTTACGGTTGCCACTAGTTTTCCTATCCTTGAGTTTAGTAACAACTGCTTGATGGTCTTGCTCAACTCACCCAACTTAGACAAAAATGATTTTATCCTCTCCCGAAGAGAAACCTTTGTATTAGAATGCTGATCCGAGAAGTAACATCATTGCCATATTTTTACCTTCCACTCAGAAGAAGAATCATCCCATTGAGTCAAGCCACCGCAAAGACCATCTTCCCTTATTTGGAGACAACAAAAAGTGTGAAAGGGATGGCGATTTGGGGCACCAAGTGATGGAGCTTCACCGGTCCCCAATTGCGGTGCTCTCGTGTCATTCCCAGACTCCATTTCCATCACCCAAATCGTCTCGGATAGAGAGGGACAACCACAACTATTGGTTGAAGCACCTTCGACCCGTTGCATGATGGTGAGAGATGTCCACTACTAGTTTTGCTGGTATTGTGTCACTACAAAAAAACTAGGCCATGTTCAATGGATATATCCGTTGTAAATGACTATATTTTTGTTCAAGACGACCATTCCCAAAAGATTTCAATAGATTATGAGTCGTTGGAATTCGATCGTTGAAAATCCGCATCCGTTGCGATTTGCAACGGGCATGCAATGGATAATATACGTTGATAATGTTCAACGGATGTGTAAAAGATATATATCCATTGGATAGTGGCAACGGATGCCCGTTACAAATACTCCAACGGATGCGCTTTGAACTTTTGTAATGGATATCCGTTGCATAACTCTTGAAAAGTAAAAATGGCGCGAGTTAAAATATTTCAACGGATACCCGTTGGCAGAAAGAGCGTTAAGTGTCAATAAATTTCCGTTGTAGAAAAAAGGCAGGATTTTTACATTCCAACAGATGCTCGTTGAAATTTAAAAAAAATATCAACAGGTATCCGTTGAAAACTTGACGAAAAAAATTAAAAAAATTAAAAAAATTAAAAAAATTAAAAAAATTAAAAAAATTAAAAAAATTGATAAAAAATTAAAAACTAATTTAAAAAAATGTTTATAAAAATTAAAACATAATTTATTACAAATCATCTAAATTAGTAGTGTCATCTTCATTCCCATGATCGCCAACACCTCAAGAAGGGGTTGCATCAGAGTCGATTATCGAGTCTTGTCTCGGTGTTGTTTACCTCATTGGTTCTGGTGGTTGATACACTCCACCGGTTAGCAATTTGATACTGCTCTCCATGTGACGGATCTTTGCTGGAGTTTCTCGAAGCTCTAATTGTGTTACCTGAAGAGTGGTTTCGAGATGCTCGATACGTTGTTCTTACGTATGACTCTCTTGGACCACAGGGGTACCGTCGTGGCATCCTCGAAAATATCCTATTAGAGTGAAACTAGACCATATAGACACACTTTATACGATCCAACAGACTACAATGTAAAACACGTTAAAGTTATCATATCGTTAGAAAATATTTTATTTAAGTAAGGAATTACAATAACAATAATCTTATTATTTACCTCAAAATAAATTTTGTCCTTTTGTAGAGGATTGAGATCGTCAGAAGTTGAACCGCATGCTTGTGATTGTTGTGTGATCTTCTCCGTCACGGATTTCACGGTCTGTTCCGCCCAAGGTTTGAGGAATTCAGGTTTGTCGCTCTCTTCCCCGACGATGGACTTCTTCTTGTCATGAATTTCTACAACCAGCTTAAGAAAAATCGGTTCTCTTTCTATCCTCTGCATTTGTAACATTATAGTAATATAATTAGGTCAAAATTTATATAACAATAAAAATTAAATAATTAATCAAAATAAATTTTACCAATTATTTCTTTCGTTTTGGGAATGATTACGATACCGAAGTATGGCGATACGAACATTCCCCGAGAACCTTCTCGTCGTACCAACATTTCTTGGCCTTTTCGTTCTTGGCCTTAAATTCTTCGGACTCATAATGTTGGAGGAGTTGGTTGAATACCTCGTTCTTTGTGCATTTCGGTTTGGCATTCTTCTTGTAATAGTTGTGCTAAGCGTTGTTCATAATCAACCGCAACCGAGCTTGCATATCGTGCATCCAAGCTGTGTAGATGTGTCGCATATGCTTCTTCCGCCATCTATATGTGCGCTGCAAAATTAATAAATAAATTCATTTATAAATAAGTTAAATAATAATATAAAAGTTAAATTTTATTTTAAAATTACTTACGATAAATGTACACCACCATCAGCGGCATATAACGTTTGGCATCACCTGCTAGGAATAGTAGAGTCGACCTGTAGCGATCCCTAAATGATGTTGTTGTTTGTATATTTCAAAACATAATCCACATCAATGATCAATGCGTCTATGTCCACCATATCATCATCTTCATCAAATATCGGTGGAGTCGATATAGGTGAAGGAGGCAGGTATGGTTGCGGTGGATGCAGTTGCAGGACTTCTGCTAAACCCACCAACAACCCATGATGAATCGCCGAGTTCTCATTGTGTTTTGTATTTTAAGTGTTTGAGAGAATTTTTTGTTTTGAGATTATGTTAAAAAAAATGAAATGTTCAATGGATGATATACAGAAATTTCCAACAGGCATCCATTGGAATTGGCAACAGATGCTCATTGGAAATTACGTTAACTCGATGGAGGCAATTAATTGACGTGATTGGTGGGTTCTCAATGGGCATCCGTTGCAAGTTCCAACAGATGTCCGTTGGCAATGCCTGTTCCCGAGGCAACGGACGATGAAATGACCATATGCCTCCCTTTTCCACAAGCATCGGTTGGAACTTGCAATGGATGCCCATTGAGAACCAAAATTGATGTTGTAGGCGTAGGATAGTTATGATGACACTTTTCAACGAGCATCCGTTGCAACACGACCAACGAGTGTCCGTTGGCATCTACCAAAGATCATCTGTTGGCATCTCCCAACGGTCATCTGTTGCCACACGAACTATCGAAACGAGTATCCGTTGGCCACTAAAAAATCACAACGGCCATATTTTGCATATTCCAAACGGATACCCGTTGAGAAATTGAAAAGCTTGAAAATTTTCTAAGTATCGAGCAAAATTTAGTGTTTCAACGGGTTTCCATTGCCATTGGCAATGGATGTCGTCGAAACTTGAATATATTAAGTTAAAAAAATATAATTTTAACTAGTTCGCCAAAGTTATATATTACAATGAATTATATTACAATTACATAATTCACATTTCTTCTTCGGTAGATTCTTCGATTGGCGAGTTCCATCAATTGTTCATTGAATTCATGATCGTGTTCATCTTCTGCATCTTCCGGTTCAACCTCTTCATAATCACGTATGTATTCTCCATCTATGCCAGTTCTTGCCAGAATCTCCTCCCAATTGTCTATATTAATTAATCGTATCGGTTCGGGTGATCGATTTGCAACGGATCTTCTTTTTTCATATGTGTTTATAACTCCTCGCGACTTGATCTTTACTACGGCCCACTACTCCTCTCTTTGGGTTTCAATGTTGTTGGATATTGCACGTAACATACTTGATATGTTTGATCTATTGTGATGAATGGATCATACTTACCATATTTTTGTGTCGGATTGATGTCAATTCCTCCCCATCGATTTTTCATGTAACACGTCCTACGATTGGGTCGAACCACTGAAATTTAAAAAGCATTACCTTCAATCCAACAAGACTGGGATATTCCACTTGTAGGATTTAGTGCAAAATGACGTAGAAATTATCATATTTATTTCACTATTACGTAAACGTCGTAATTGTATGCACTTTTATGTTTTATGTGTTCATACGTGTGGAATGTGTATCCACGAATAAAAAAAATGACCAACACATAACATTTCGTGAAGGACCATTAGCTAAATCTTTTAACCAGGTAGGATGTCTCTCATCAGAACATTTGACCTATATAACATAAAAAACAAATGAATATTTTATAATATAACATTTTATTTATATATATATATATAACATACGAATATATGTTTACTTACATATTCTCTCAACCACGAGCCAAAATGTTGAAATTTCATTTTTGTGAGTTCATTTGCATTTAGATGAGGATATATACACATTACTTCTTCATCAAATATCTTGCAATGAAAGTACGTTAACACATATATTTTTAAATATATATATATATATGTGTTTAAAAGATCGATTTTTCATTGTTTTATACCTTTAGAAAGGTAATAGCTCTTGAAAATTTAGTAATATATATGTGTGGACGTGATTATACTCCTCTACTGTTAGCCAATATTCTTTTGATTTACCTCATAAACGTCCAATCAGTGTAAACATCTATAGAATTGTGTCAAATTCCGAATTATACTGATATAGATAGTTTGTGTGATCTTCCGCTAAGCTTATTTGTTTATTCAGAATATACAACTCAAAATAAAATGTGTTGAAATATGTGATCTCTTCCAACAAGTACTTTTAACAATAGATCCTTCAACCGCTTCTTTGTTTTTTGTTTTTTTTCTTTAGATGAATGAAAAACCTTTCGAAATGATACATCCATCTGAATTGAACTGACCCACTGAGTATTGTCTCATCTGGTCAATGTATTGGTAAATGTTCCATGACATCGAAGAAGGAAGACGGAAAAACTTTTTCTAGTGAGCATAACACTTTAGATTTCATTAATTCCAATATCTAAAATATTTGGTAATTTCGCATAGCACATCGTGAACGTTTCATGGTAAGAGTTCAATAAAATGCAATTGGAATGAGTCACTGTATGAAAAATGTGACAAACGTAACTTTCCAATCCGATCAGCCTCGAACCAACAATATCCACACACCAAGCAATATTCGATGCATAACCATCTAGAAATTTAATGTCTTCTTTTATCCACCTTAATAATGTGGTTTTCGCTGGCCCAAACAATTTAAATATTGGGATAGGTGCCCTTCCATCTCGTAACTCCAACTCAGGTCTTTGAAATATTGTATTTAAATCGTTTCTTGATTGTATATTAACCTTAGTTTCTCCGTCACATTCAAAACAGTGTTGATGATATAATCAAAAAAGTTATTTTCGATATGCATAACATCCCAATTATGACGTTGCAAGGGTTTTTTTGATTCAAATAACATTCTCAACCTTTTTTCTACATGCATATAAAACATTTTTTCTATGGTACATTTTTACATGAAGATGGTTTCTTTGGACGAAATCTGCTTGCACCACAAAATTTACATTCCAAAAAGTCTTTATCATTTCCCTAAAACAACATGCAATTGTTTCTACAAACATCAATTTTCTCATGTGGTATTCCCAAATCTTTTAAAACATTCTTTGTTTCGTAATATTTCTCGGGAGCTTGATTATTTTCCGGTAAATATTCGTGCATGGTTTTGCAAAATGAATCCATGCAATTTTCAACAACATTTTAGTCTGGTTTTATACTCATCAATCTTGAGGGCAAAGATAAACGAGACTGACCTTCAGGACAACCTTCATATATAGGTTGTTTTGTCGAATCCAATAGGTTGAAAAATCGGTATGTCTCATTGTTCGGCATCTCTTCATTCGACTGTTCAACAACTCTAGGAAAAGCATCTGACAGCATTTTCACATATGGATTGATCGTTGATGCTTCATAGACAACTTCTTCATTTTCTTATATTTCTTGTGCTTCTAGCACAATATCTCTAACGCCACAATTTTCACCTTGAAGTAACCAAATTTCGTAATTCTCTATGAAATCCACCTTGCATAGATGTTTGCAAACAATTTTTTGACTTCGATAATTCATGTTTTGTATCTTTTGCAAGGACATAACGTTGTTCGGTGTTCTTGATACAAAGATTGCATCGACGCAAAACTCATGAACTGCTCCAATCCGTGTAAGAATTCTGGAGTAACTTCCTTAGTTACGGGATCTTTTTTCTATACATTCATTCTCTCGATCTATATATATATATATATATATATATATTTGAAGAAGACGACATTTTTTTAAAATATATTTGGTGTTGATGGCATGATGGTAGAAGCTTTGATTTCGATCAATAAATATTGATATTATCAAAGGAAATTCGTTGGAACCCTCAACAGATGCCCGTTGAAACATCACATTTAAATATTCTATCGGCAACCTCGAAATTCCCAATTTCAATGGACATCCGTTGGATACTATTTTTAGGTTTCCAACGATGTTTCAACGGATCAATGCAAAGGCTTCTGTCTGTTGCTTGTCCATTGACATTTGAAAAAGATCTGTGACTGTTGACCATTTCCTCAAACATCCGTTGCAATCCGTTGGAATTCCTATCAATGGACGGATCCATTGATCCGTCAGTTGATAATGCCATGTTTTTTTTGTAGTATGTTTTTCCTACATCGAGAAGGAGAATTCATGTGAGTAGCACATGACCACTTTAGTGAATAATGTCTCATGTGTCTTTCACGTGATGATGTCTCTAAATTATTAGATGGTTTCAAAAGAAACCCTGAAATGGATTTGGCAGCTGAATCCCTAAGTTTTATGGCAGCGGCTAGACAGCCACCGTCAATAGCAGTTTTTTGCCGATCGACCGTCACCCACTCATCATCAACAGTAAGAGCTTCTCTCTCTGTTTCACTCGATCTGTCATCACCTTCCTCCTTGCTTGACCCCTTGGTCTCCGACGTCGCCCTTTTTTTTCGGAGATGCCATCATGGACATTCCTCCATCACCACCTACATTTGCTGCAACGGTGGACCCATATTTTCCTCCACCAGAAATTCCATAAACAACGAACCTGCTTTGAAGTTCTAACTGTTTCATCGCCGAACCCATAACCCTATACTCAGTCATAATCATATTGCGCTCCTCCCTGGGTGTTGTAAAATCACCCTAAAACCGAAACTCTTGATTCTTCAACCATTCTTCGGCCATATCTCTCTAGCCTTTCTCTGTAGAAACTTCTTTGAATCTGACCATGAGAGCCATCTTGAATTCCCACCAGTATAGAATGGAGAGTGCATTTGTTGTTCATGAAACCAAGATAAGGCTTCTCCGTCGAT
The DNA here is from genome assembly GCA_036759665.1 of Gynandropsis gynandra. Lineage (NCBI taxonomy): Eukaryota > Viridiplantae > Streptophyta > Magnoliopsida > Brassicales > Cleomaceae > Gynandropsis > Gynandropsis gynandra. The sequence goes on from CM071862.1 coordinate 3,719,011, forward strand.
GAATCTGTAAGCGAACTGCAATTTTTTTAGACCGGTAGTATATTTGTTTTCAATAAAATACTTCTCAACCCAATCAAACCATGATTGTGGATTTCATCCCCAAAGAATACAGGAATAAAAATAAAATTTTCACACATGGATCAAAGAGCTCTGATACCAATTTGTTATGAACAAAACACAACAAATCAAGAAATTACCCAATAAAAGTCGATATTGCATATATCGATAAAGCTTAACACAAATGAAGGAATATTTTTGGAGAATCTTTCTTTCTCCCCAAACCCAAAATCCACCAAATACCTTCGTAGCTTCCCCTTCTAACCCTTTTCTTATATAATGGAGAATAAGGTTACAACACCTAATAAAAGGCTCCAAAATAACCCTGTCACAATTATATCATATAAACTAGTTTTTCTATGCACCTATCACAACCTTGGTAATGAAAAAACTGAATAAACTTTAAACCACCTATGCACAAATTCTTGGATCTCAACAAGTTCCTTGCCCATCAAATCCAACCACTGAACCTTCTTTTCCCCCTTTTCTTAGCATGTGGTGAACCTGAATCCAATTTTCTCATATTGCTCTTCAAGACATTCGCAACACCTTCACCTTCCTCTTCATTTCCATCTAACGTACTTTCTTCTCTAACCTCAGTTCCATGACCATCAATATGATCAACATCTTCACGACAATCATCAAGAGCACCATTAGCTGAAATGATAATGTGATTTTAAATTTGATATGCTAATCCAAGGATAAAACATGATAATTTCTAAATTGTTCTAGTATTTTCATCTATTTTCATAGTTATTTTATCATTTATTTGGACTTTACCGACCATTAAGTACAATTTAGTCTTCTTCTAGTGTTTTCTCGTGTTTTGCAGAAAATGAGATATCAGGTTACGAACACGAGAAAATGTTGGGAAATGTTGGCAAAACTACTTCAAGCTCAGCTGTACACACTCAACACTCAAGTCTCCTTCGATCACACAAAAATGGAAATCGTCGACCACATCCACAAAATGGAAATCGCGATCACGGCTCAGAAAAATGGAAACATGGCTGAAACGAAATGGAAATTTTTGGCTGCTAGAATAACACTTGGAAGGGCACGGTTGAAACAAGAAATGGAAACCTGGATGGAGCAAGAGATGGACGCCCGAGAGGGAGAAGAGAGAGAGGACGCCGGAAGGCTGGAGACGAGGCGACGAACTCGGAATGTGGTGGAGCTGTTGAAGACTACAGTATTAGGACAAGGGAGAAATCTCGTTATGTACCTATATTTAAGATAACTTTTATTCGTGTTTTGTTTTCTAACCCCATATCCGAGTAGTTTCATTGTCATAGGTTAGAGTGTTGCCGATATGTAATGAAGTCTTATGCTTAATGCTTGGTTATAATATTTGATCGTTTTTTAATTGATTGGTTGTTCTTAATGTTATTATTCTTATTGGCCGCTTGAATGAATGATTATAAAAGTATGATTGCATCGGGAGACGAATTAGATTTTGGAACATAACCATGATTTGGAGTCTCGATTGATTTAGAACCTTGGCTGGTCGGTTAATTGAACTTAGGAATTAGGATAGTGGTTTTAATCCATCTAGTAGGTGAGATTATGCAGTCGGGAGATTGGTAGTATGCATGCTAGATAGTGGGTTTAGGCATCAGGAGAGTCATTGCCTAGGAAAGAGCTTGAATTCCCCGAATACGTAATGATATCTATAACCATGATCTTTGTTAGCACTTCATTGCATCATCGTGCATCTCTCGAAATCTGTGGTGTTTAGTTTATTGAATTTAGCACCGTTTAGATTGGTTTATTCTTTACTTTGCAATTCAACCAATTGATTTTGTATATTATATTCATTAGTTTAATATCTCTATAGTTACATCGATTCTCTAGTGTTCGACCCTGGTACTACACGATCCGTATTCTTGCGGAAGCGTTAGTCTAGATATTTATTACTTGAAATTGACCACATCACAACAATTGTCAGAAAATAAATCATTGAATAGATGTTGACGGACCTCTTTAAAGTCATGAACCATATGCTTTACGGGATCTTATCCTTAAGCTATGATAATTAGTCCTTTATCCTACCATTAAAATAGAGGAAAAGCATATTCTAATTCATAATAGATTTAAAATAGTCCAAAAGCCAAGATCCTTGAAAGCAATACTATGTGGACTTTTCTCCAACCCATAAAATATGTGAGATAGAGAGAATGCGAGAAATAAAAACGTGTTTTATCCTTCTCATCTTCATACTCTTGTTTGAAATGATTAACCTCTTCAGTTTACTGGCAGTATTCACTATCAAATCTGCCATCTCATGAAATTGAGAAAAAATACAATAACCTCAAGCACTCACCTCAAATATGAGAGCCTAGTATGAGGTTGATGCCAACCAACCAACAATCTCTTTAACCACTCGCTCTGAGTCAATTGGTAAAGCATGAAGATTTTCTTTCAAAAGCAAAAGCGAGAAAAAATATAGTCGAGCTCATATTAGATTTAAAATCGTAACCAATCCATACAATCAATTCTATGTGGTTTTTCTTTTCAACCTGAAAAATCTTGAACACAAAAAAGAAGAGAGAACAACAACCTGTTTTATCAAACTCGTCTTCACAACAGTAAAGAAGTTGATTCCCTCTACAAAAATCCATTCGTGGGACTAACATGCCTATTTTACTGATCTACTTAGAATGATCCTTGGATTTGAGAATCTCAATTTCATTGCAGTTCAGAATCGTACATAATTCAATCACAAAAAAAAAGAAAACATGTTCTAAGAATACGAGTAAACTTAGGAAAAGGAAAATCTAACCGTAAAAATTCCATTTTACAGAAATTCGTGATCAATCACAGAGCATTAGCAAAGAGAACCAACCGCGGCGGCGTTGTGTCAATGGCGACAGGGGAAAATCTAATTGCAACAAGGAGCTCGAAATTTGCACCACCTCTTGTTATGTTCACATCTGATTAAACCAAGACCGCGAAACAAATAAGGAAAGAATCATAGAATCGGTAAACGAATCGAATCAAAAGGAACAGAAAGCGATGAAAGCCCGAGTCAAAGGAAGAAAAAATATACAATACAAGTAGGGCAAATTGAGAGATTACCTGTATTCGAATTTCCCGTAGTATTTGTCTCTAAGACATTTCGAAACTTCTTCTCCTCACATTGATTTTAAAAACCTAAGGCTCAGACCTGACCAACGGTACCTGGAGAATGTAGAGTTTGAAATAGCCAATGCGGAGAAATTGTGCCTTGAATAGAGACAACGCTAGGTGAGTCCTATCACCACCTGATCTGGATTCTCATTACTCTGCCTTCACAACACTGCTTCCTTAAAAACTCTCATGTGTTCTGTATTCCTCCTCGGTCTTCTTTAGCCGATATTGAGTAGCACAAAGCATAGAAAGAATGGTGGGAGAGGAAGAGTCTGTCGTCGTGACTTCGATTTAGATTTTTTCGGAGAAAGAAATGTAAATGCATGTTGAGGTAGAGAGATGGGTGTATAAGCCTCCAAATTATCCAATTTTATATATATAGACATAAATTAATCGTGAAAAGGGATACATGTCGACAAGGTAAGTTTTTCAAATTTGAATTTATTAAGATAAGTTAAAATTAAAAAAAATCAAAATAATTAATTTTAAATAATATTTATAACTAAAATCAATATTTTTAATAATTATTTTATTAAAGTTTACAAATTTATTAAATAAATATATAAACATTTTTTATTTTTTATTATTTGTTAATTTTTTATTTAGTTACATATATAATTACTAAAATATCATCTAAATTTAACCTAAATATTTTGTGTTTCTTTAAAGTAATAATATTATTATAACTTTAAATCCTAATATATAATTTTTTAAAAATAATTTATTAATGATAAATAATGTAGAAATAATAAAAAAAACTAAAAAAACTTACAAAGTTGACATGGTAGGTTCAAAAAAGAGAATACCCCAAAACCATGTATTATCCAACTTTTTATAATATATATATATATATATATATATTATTTGTGTCAAATATTAGTTTGGAACTAACTAATCCTAAAAACATTAATTCAAAAGTTTAGTGTCGTTTAATAGAAATCTATAATTTATGTCATAAACGATGTAAAACAACACATTATAACACTCTCTCACACACATCTGAGACCAACATTAATGTATTCAAATTATCGAATCAAATTCTGATATCATATTTAATATATATTTGAATATAACTAGTAATACCAAAAACCAATTCAAATAATTAAAATTTTCTAATATCTTATATAAAAGTTTATAATTTATATCATATATGACGTAAAATAACACATTATAAATTATAACAATTTGTATATAAATCTGACGAACTCTTACTTTTAAGAGAACATTTATAAATATCTCATTTATTTGGATCTCAATTGATACGAAAATTTGACTAATAAATAAAAAATAACAAAATAAATACGTGGCAATTCGAGAACACATAATGTCTACGATGTAATTGGACACAAAGTACGTACATGAGACATGAGACACGACACGAACATATCCCAAACACTTTCATGTAGTTATGTTTATTACCACATACGAATATATATACACATATATATATAGAGCCATTTTCGAAATTAATTTTCCTGTTTACATTGTTTTGGAACAAACACGTCACTTTTGGTGTAACGTGGATATTTTGTATTGCAAAAAAAGACTATTTTTTTATGAGCAGCAGTATACATTATTCATTGTACAATAATTTTTCTTTGGTGGTATTATTGTTGATTTAAACATACAATATTGTGATGTAATAAAAATATAAAATAATTAAAAATATAATATATACATAACTTATATGACATTGATTTGCATTTATTTATTATATAAATGAGCATTAACTTAATATGATTGATTTGATTTCGGAACAATATATATCATTAAATATTTTATAAATTAATTCTCGTGTCAATAAATTAATCAATGCTTATCGTAATGAACAAATGATTAGCCACTAATATGAATCAAAGTGGGACCCATTTACATGAGTCGTAGACACGTGGATTGCTTACTTGTTCTAATCCCTACCGACTGAGTCCACGTGGTATCTTCTACGTTCACTCATATCTTCATGCAACATGCACATGTTAAATTGCTTATATGGCACGACACCAATAGCATTGTTAATAATCTTTTATAATTTAGGATATAATTATTCTTAAAATGACTTAATATTAGTTACTTTGTGGTTGATGATATATGTGCTGTGTTACATATGGTGTCAGATTTAACATTGAGGTTATATATATACATATATATAACAAAACAAGTTGATATATCATACTTAATAATTCAACTTATTAATTACAATAATATTTTTATATTTACGATTAAAAAAACGTTGTTTAACATAAAAATTATTTATTTTAAGTCGTTGTTCTCATTTATTTAATAACAAAATAATAATATTGATGCTAATGATGATGATAATAATGAAATATAGAGGCATTCTTAATATATAGCTGAATGATTGAAGTCAAAATCACACAAAATAAAGTCATATCGTTCATAACACCTAACCATTTTATGTTATTTTCTCCATTTCTTCCAAATGTTTTTTCTTTGGAAATTTCGAGAAGCAATAGTTATCTCCTTTATATTTATACATTTTTAAAAAATAATTATCATTTAATGTAGCTGTTTACAGCACGCAGCATTGTAACATAAGCTATAATTGCTTGTAGTTAACTACAAAATAATTATAAGCAACCACGCAACATTAGTTTTTTTCAGTTTTTTTATTTATATCGTTTTTTAATTAATATTTCGTATCTAATTCGAAAATAATAAATATGGGTTATAGAAAATTTTAGTCGTGATCATTTTTTAAAAATTTTAATCTTATTTAATTAATGTGTTGTAAAGAGGTGAAACGTGTCATTATTTAATTCAATGGAAAAAATAGTTTTTTTCATAAAATTTTAAATCTATATATTAAAAGTTCAACAAATTGGAGGTTTCTCATACATTTTCTTCTCTCAAGCTTCCACATCATCAAAGTCTTTTTTTATTTTTTATTTTACATTAATTATCATTCATAAATTACTTTAAATGAATTATATATTAGTGATATTAATATTTTAAAGAAACACAAAAGATTTATATTAACTTAGAGAATATTATAGTTATTATATATGTAAATAACTAAAAAATAAAAAATTAATAAATAATAAACAACAAAAAAATGTTATATATTTATTTGAAATAAAATTTAGTATAAAATATCAATATTTCCAAACTCTATCATCATATTCTTCTTTCACACAACCATCAAATTGGCAACCTCAATCCGAACTCATTCATACGAAATCTCCGTTGCGAGCTTCTTCACCTTCGATGTAGCTTCTTCTCATTCGCTCATGGGAGTTAATATTATGTTAAAGTTAATATTGTGTTATCAAAATAATTGCATTTTTTATCATAATACTAAATTTAATAGAATTTTAAAGATATTAAGGTAAACAAATAATATAAAAAAATAAAATTTATATAGATTTGTGAATTAAAAAATAATAATAGAAAAGTATATGATTCGAAAGGATTAGTCTTTCTATTAAATGCTAAAAATTTAAAATTTGGATTTACATATATAAACTTAAAATATTTATATAGAAAAAAATCAACTTCGTCAATGATAAAGAAGAACACAACACAATCCAAGAAAATGTGTCGATTTCATCCAATTGATTATAGTATTAAATCAATACAATTAAAATATAAAGTTGTACAGAAAAACTTATTCTTATTATTTTCTAGATTCAAAAAGTGTAAAAAATAAACCGAACATATTTTATGAAAAGGCTATGTTGTTATTGAATGACATCATGCAAGTAACATATGATAAAAAATAACACAATCAATTTCATTAGAATTTGTTGATCGCTGGCATAGTTGTATTTATCAAAGACATTATTAGTTATTATAATATTTTTACTTATACTACATTTAAATTGAATACTAATTATTTAATATATGATATGTTACAAGGAGCAATTATGGAAAGAAATATTTGTAGGAAAAAAATATTTATCTTAAAATAATTATATACTAAAATTGTTCACGAATATCATAAATGATTTATAATTAACTAAAAATGTTCTATTTAAAAATATTTGAATTAATTGTAAAATTTTATTTAAATATAAATCATAAAAATATTTAATCTATTATATAAAAATAAAAATATTAAATAATATAATACATAATTAGTTTATAAATTCACGTGAAATATAATTATAGTTTTATCATTATAATCCAACATATAATATCCAATACTCAAAATGATAAGAAACTATTTGAATAGGTAATAAAATGGGTTGACAGGAACAGTTAGGGAACGTAAAAGTAGTCATTCAAAGAGAAATAATCATTTAAAGAGTTATTTAACGATATTTATAGTATTTAGATAAAAACTTTTGGTCAGTAATATAAAAGGTTAACAAAAGTAGTTGAAAAATGTCTTCAATATTATCATGTTGAGTTTCATGTCTTAATATATATATATATATATATATCTGTTGTTGTTTAGACGAAGAATGTTTATCGCAATTTCACGTTAGTATTTGTTAAATACCTTTAAACTTTCTTTTGATAAAGATATATATTGAAATAAAAATTCAAAGTTTAAGTATTTAATTGTATAACAATTATATATTTGTATATATTAAACTTCTGGAAATTATTTGTAATGATTCTATTTATTTAAATTGTTTATATCATATAATTTATATAAAAAAATAAATTTAAGATTAAAATGTTTTAATATATAGTAGAATATATCTTAAATCCGCGCATCGCGCGGATAGTATTCCTAATAAGCTCTAATGATAACAAAAACTCATAGAAAAATAAAAAGGTGTTAAGGTAAACGTAATGACACTATACCAAACAAATGGTCAAAGATAACATGCTTATTTCTCTCATATTGAAACTATAACATCGAGGTAATTTTATCACAAAAATAACTATTTGAAATTATATCTTGTCAATCACAAATATATAATTAGACATAATACCATAATATTGTTTATATTATATTGTTTCATATTTATTTAGTATATGAGTTATATATATTAGAAAATTTTAAATATTGAGATAGATTTTGAGATTATTTAGATTCAAATCCATATTTGATATTTTATCAAATTTTAATTCATTTCGATTTAATATAGTGTTATTGAATTTTCAATTGTATTGTTAAGTGTCGATTATAATATGAATTATAAATTTATAAATAAGATAATTAAAAATATTAAGATCAGTTTTTGAATTTTTTAAACCTGAATTTATATTGCACAAATAATTGTTTATATTGCAATGAATATGTCATATACATATCTACATATCTATATATACATTCATATATATATATCAATAACATGAATAAATGGATTAGTTGATTAAATAATTTGGTAACAAATTATTAAATTAACAAATCAATGGTTAAATTGTAATTAATATTACATAACATATATATTATTTATATGAGTGTCATTCGACCCGAGCCCGCTTGTGGCCCAACGAAAACGTGTTCGGGCCGAGCTGACCCGAAATCAAATGAGTTCAAAATCTTAGGCCTGCGACCCGGCCGACTGGTTTCAGACGGGCTTCGGGCAGCCCGTGGTGCAGAGAACCAAAAGAGAATGGTGGTTAGATTTATGGAAGAAGAATAAAGCAGAAGAGATGGTGGGACGACGACGACGAGTAAAATAACCAAGGAGAAGAGAAGAACATGGTGCAATGTAGAACAACTGAAGAGGAGAAAAACAAGGCACAACGCCGAAGAACCAAAGAGAAGAGAAGAATGAGATATAGAATAACCAAGGAGATGTGAAGGAGAAAAGAAGAACACGTGGTGGCAGATCAAGGTAGAGAAGAGTGACAGACTAAGGCAGAGAGAAGCGAGAGACCATGGCGGAAAAGAGAACCAAGGAGAAGAGAAGCGACAGACCAAGGAGAAGAGAATGAGAAAAGAAGAGGAGAAGAGCAGCAGACCAAGGCGGAGAAAAACGGCAGACCAAGGAGGAGAGAAGCGACATACCAAGTCAGAGGAGAGAAGCGACAGACCAAGTCCGTGGAGAAGAGAGGCGAAAGTACACAAGACGGTAGACAAGGAAGAGAAAAAAAGAACACATGGGACTAGGGTTTCTTAGGGTTTTGTATAGCCCAACAGGCCGGGCAAAAAATATACAGGCTTTTAAAAAGCACTAGCCCAAAGGCTCATTCACATTCGAGATTTGAGATTTAAGACTCGAGCCCGATATTTTTTCGGGCGGGCTTTGGGTTGGCCCGCGAGCCGGGCTCAAATTTAACACTCCTAATTATTTATATCGTATTTACACCACTAGAAATTTGGAAATTCTATACGGAATTTACGGACGGACCAATCAATCCATAAAGTGCTGGACAGATTACGGATGGAATAACGAGGATAAGAAAAATCTGTCTGTAATCCGTCTGTAATCCTAGTATCTACAACTTGTCCATATTTACAGACAGACTTAAGAGGAAAAAATTGATCATCGTGGATTCTAGACGGGAAACAACCATATTCCCAATTTGCATACACCAACAGTATCCGTCCGCAAATTTGAGGCCAAAAAATTGCGGACGGGTGCACTCTGACAGTAAACTGTTTGAATTTAGAGACATCTTTGTGATAACTCGTCAGCAAATATTAGTCTTAGTTTGTAATTTGTCTTTAATCGGTTTAGAAATTATCTATTTAAATCCCTCATACCGTCATATGTTTCTCACACACAATTATCATACATTTCACTGCATGTCTTCTTATTATTTCTGATTATAATGGTATCATCATCAAGATCGAATATTTTGGTATACAAGAATTGATCCAAAAAATCAAGGTGTATCGAAGGAGTTTATAGAAGGTGTTACATAGTTTATGACGATGACAACAAATCAACAAGTTTATAAAGAAACAGGTAAATCGATTTGTCTATGCGTCAAATGCATAAAGAAAAATTTTGTTAATAAGAGAAATCTTCTACCCATCTCATTTCGCACGTTCTTTTTTGAAGACTCACTACAAATCTTCTACCCATCTCATTTCTCACCTCATACTCATCAGTGAGACTGTTCAATTCAATAACATCATACTTGGATGCCTGTCCAAACCGTGCATGTAACGTTTTCTCAACGTAAGGTGTTAACTTTTGAGAATCATCACCGGTAGTTGCTTCCAACCTATACCTATTGAACCATTCCACTGTCTTTCCCAAACAAACATCTAATAGCCCTAGGATCGACAATTTTTTTGACTTCTTCAACGTTGAGTTTATTGACTCGGCGCCATTAGTTGTTAATAAGTTGTACCGTTCCCTCTTAAATTTGCATCTTGCCAACTTAACAGGATCAAATTCCTCTTTCTCCAAATACTTTGCAACATTAGGATACCTGGCCTTCAAATCATTCAATAGCACTTCAAATGCGTTCTCCGTGTATGCTGACGCACATCTGAAGAACATTTCCGCCACAGTATCACCCCTTTTCGTCTTTCTACCATGGCCTTTATTGACGTAGCTCTTTATATTTTGCGATATATGACGCGCACAAAAACCATGATCAGCTTCTTTATACACTTCTTTGACTGCTTTGATCAAGCTTTTATGGCGATCAGATATCACAACGACATCACGTCCGTCCGGTACCACCTGTTGCAATCTTGACATAAACCACGTCCATGATTCGTCCTTCTCTCTGTCGACTATTCCCCATGCAAGAGGATATTGGTGATGTTCACCATCTTGCGCGGTCGCCACAATCAATGCTCCCTTGTACACTCCTGTCAGAAACGTCGCATCCACGGAAACCACTTTACGCATGTATTTCCATCCCCTTTTAGCCGCTCCGACAACCATAAAAAGGTATTTGAAGCTTTTCCCATCATTGTCGAACAGTAGATCTGCGACAGATCCGGTATTTCTTATATAAAACATGTGCAACCACCCTGGAAGCCTCCTATAATGTTCAAAGTCATCACCACGAATATCCTTTTGAGCACCGCATTTGCCTCTTAATGCCATCAAATACGATACATTGGCACCATATTTTGCTTTTACACGAGCCATCAATTCTTTTGCTGGAGGTGTTTCATAACTTCCGGCAAATTCCTCCTTCAAATAATCCTTAACCATTTGCGCTGTACCCTTTGTAGCTTCGGTGCGTTTACATACAGGTGAACAATTATGAATGGGATGATGTGTTCTCACACTAAACCGTTTGGAATTCGGGATTGCTGCCACACGTAATTTCCATTTACAACCATTTCCGGAAAACTTGCATCGTACTTCCCACAGCTTCGTATCAGATCTCAATGTTGTATATCTAAACGAAGCTTCGATTGAACCCTTCCTTACAAATGCCTGTACATGCTTCTTGCTATCAAACTCTTGCCCAATTTTAAGATCCAATCCATCTCCGAACTCGAAGATATTATTTTCGCCATTGTGAACAACCATTTGCGAGTTGTTCTCACCATCACCATACTTATACTCTGCTCGCACATCAGAAACAACTTTATTCTTGTCACAAGCAACTCCATCAACTACCACAGTCATGGCACACCCACATTCTTCTCTTAACTCGCTTGTATGTTCACTATCAGAATCATCCGTCTCCGGATTACTCTCATCAACTCTACTTTTATCTAGATCTACAATAACACAGTCATCATAATCTACAACACCTCGATCCTCACCTTCTTTAGCAATGCTTCCAAAAGCCGGAATTAGAGGCTCAATTTCCCTCTCAAAAGCAGGAATTAGAGGCTCAATTTCCCTCTCAATTTCGATTTCACAATTCACACCTGCCGATTCTATCTCCACATACAGCAGTGGTCGAATTCCTCTTATGCGATCGAACAGATAACAAATAAGATGTTTGTCATTCATTATATATGTCGGCTTCCTATTTTCACAAATATTGGGCAAATAGCTTAAATTCAACTTCGTTGTATTATTATCCACCATCATCACTGCGCATAACTCATCAATCAGTTGCTGGTATGTCAGACTAACCGGAGGACATAAGAAAAATACTCTCTGGTTTTCCTGAACTCTACCAACCCATTCAAATTCTCCATTTGGGTTTTTTTCCCATTTACCATCATACAAAAAATAAATCAGTGTGATTTTCTCACCCGCCGTATCCATTACACCTGTAACAAAAACATAAAAAGAGGGGTAAATTCCGTGACCCACAGCGACCGTGCGACCCTTGGACCCCTGCGACCCTTGGACCCTTGCCACCCTTTCAACCCTCTGCGACCCTTGGACCCCTGCGACCCTTTCAACCCTTTGCGACCCTTTTAACCCTTTGCGACCCCTTTCCCCTGCGACCCATTTACCTCTGCGACCCTTGGACCCTTTGCGACCCCTTTCCCCTTGGACCCCTGCGACCCTTGCGACCCTTGCGACCCTTGGACCCCTGCGACCCTTGCGACCCTTGGCCCCCCTTGCGACCCTTGGACCCCTGCGACCCTTTACCTCTGCGACCCTTGGACCCCTACGACCCCTTTACCTCTGCGACCCTTTGAACCCTTTGCGACCCCTTTACCATGCGACCCTTGGACCCATGCGACCCTTTGAACCCTTTGCGACCCCTTTCCCATCCGACCCTTGCACCCCTGCGACCCTTTGACCCTTTGCGACCCATTTACCCTTGGACCCCTGCGACGACCTTTGATCCCTTTGACCCCTCGATGAGACTCTGTGACCCAGTGCGACCGTACGACTCTGTGACCCACTCTGTCACCTTTGACATTGCAATAGACACAAGAGAAACACGAAAAACTCACTATACACACCTGGTTTTTCTGCGGAACGTGCTTAATTGCAAGCTTCTTTGTTGACAACAAAGGATTTCAACCTATTGGCAGCGAATCTGATGCCGATTGCAAGCTACTCTCGCCGAATCTGTTGTGGTGTGGGGGAACAGTAATTTTCGCGCGAAAATTAGAGGTGCTCTAGAGGAGAGAGAAAAAATGTCGTAAAGAGTAACATGGGATTATCAATATTTTAAGAGTAGATTTGAAGTTGAAACTTTTTTTTCAGCCAAAGATATTTTTGAAGCACTTTAGCCCTATAGGGGTATTTTTGATAATCCCCTTTTAAATTGTAATTGAGAATTTTCAAAAATTATTTTCCAAATTCATAATTAAAAACTGTCAAAAAAAGATAAATCAAATATATATAATATATTATGTAAATATTTCTAATAAAAATTACGTATTTATACTAATAAAAAAACTAATGTCATGGAATAATAATTTATTATTCACCAAAAGCGTTAGTGTGGTGATGATATAGGCGCACGTGGTGGGCCCCAATATCCGGCCCATTTCACTTCCGTGTAATATATATATATATATATATTCTGATATCATCATCATGGTATTGGTGACGATCATACATACAGAATCCATAGTTACATACATTATACGTAGAAAAGGACAAAAAAATAATTGCTGCTCCTGCCAGCTTTATAAGCACCTTAAGTCTTCTCCTTCCTCTGCGCTTTGTTCCCACTGTCTGCGAATTCTCCGGAGAGAGAGAGAGAGAGAGAGTAATGGCCGATTCTGAAGGTTTCTTTTGTTCATACGAAGCAGACGTAGATTCAGACTGCGAGAGCTCGGGGTCGTACGGCAAAGCGGGGGAGGAGATCAGCAATGGCGGAAACGGCGTCGGATTGGTGAGAGAGGGGGATACGAAAAAGAAGACGTTGGAGAAGAAGAAGAGCCAGGTGTTGTTGGAAGGTTACGTGGAGGCGGTGAATGTTGATGGTGACCTCGACGATTTGAAGAGGACGAAGAGCTTGACGGATGACGATCTCGAGGAGCTCAAAGGTTGTGTGGATCTAGGTTTTGGGTTCAGCTACGAAGAGATCCCCGAGCTCTGCAACACTTTACCGGCTCTCGAGCTATGTTACTCGATGAGTCAGAAATTTCTGGATCACGACCACCACACGACAACCTCGCCGGAGTTTCCTATCAGCTCCATAGCTAGCTGGAAGATCTCAAGCCCTGGTAAGACAATTTTTCTTATTGGTTTATGACATTTTGATTCTGTATAAGCAAAAAAAACATAGATGCATATAATGGAGATGATGAAAGACGAGATATTTGGATTTCTCTGACACTATGGTATGGTGTCTGAATACAGGGGATAACCCAGATGATGTAAAAGCACGGCTAAAGTACTGGGCGCAGGCTGTGGCATGCACTGTAAGATTATGCAGCTGAGAAGAACTTGGTGGCTCAAAAATGGAGTCACCGGACAGAACCCGGTGCAATCAAAGGAAGAAACACAATGAACACCAAATTCTCCATGGAGGTCCTAAATGTATTCACAGGGAATGTTTCTTGCAGGAGTGAAGTCTCATGCTCAATCAACTGGGATCGACCTGCTTGAAATAAACAATGGATTGATCGGAAATATAAGATATTCTAATTGATGTCTACGTATATCGAGATTTTGTCCTGTTCCTAGATTGATGTATTGAATAAAATCTACAGAAATAATACAACTTTGTTTCTTGGAGATAGTTCAGAAGCATCTAGGATACAGAACACTGTGTGTACATTGCGGTGGTAAAAGATTATATTCATATTACAGAGAGATTACAGTGATGCTGCTCTGATCCTGGACTTTTTGGCAGCTACAGTTCTCCCCATCCATGATCACTACATGAGAAAGATTTGCATAATCAAAGAGAACTGAACCCACATAAGCAATTCAAGGACAGACATTTTAAGTTTTGGGTTTTTATTTTTACGACTTATATTGTGATTCAATCTTGTGAGATGTCCAGACATGGTGTTTTAGCGACATAACTGCTCGGTGTTCATCTGGGTACAGGCCAACAGTTGGTGCAAAACAGAGTTGTCCAACTGTTGCATTCCAAGGCCTAACTATAGATAGATACGCATGTCTAGAAAATAGTTGATCTAATCTTTGTTTTGACCTTCAACCATGAATTTGCTGATGGATACGTCTATGGGAAAGCACAGATCTCACCTTTAACTTATCCGTTCAGGCAGTAGCCAAAAGCTTCTCTATGTCTTTCTGCGGGGAAGGAAAAAGGTAAAAGCAGGGTTACTTGTGAACCCCTCAGAAGGGCTAAAAGGGATTTCAATGTACTGTGGGGAAACAAACTTCTGCAAACCTCAATCTTAAGAGGTGATGTAGTGGGAGCATAACGGTCAACAATCTTCCCTTCCTTGTCTACCAGAAACTTAGTGAAGTTCCACTTTATAGCATCTCCCAAGAATCCACCTTTTTGTGCTTTTAAGAATTTGTAGAGAGGATCAGCATTCTTTCCATTCACTTCAACCTGCATTTGACATATACGAAATAACTACGAGGATTCGAAGCTGTTTGATATAAACTAAGGGCAGCACAAAGAGCAATGACTTCATTAATTGAGTGGTAAGTTAAATAAACAGATACCTTGTCAAAGATCGGAAACTCTGCTTTGAACATTGTGCAAGCAGTTTCCTGAATTTCTTCATTGCTGCCTGGTTCTTGACTGCCAAATTGGTTGCAGGGAAATGCCAAGATCTCAAACCCTGCAAGAATGATGCCGGCCCACGTAACTAAATGCTCCACTAATTCTAAGAAAAGCTCCTCCAGGATTAAGTGATGTACCTTTGTTCTTGTACTTCTCGTACAAAATATTCAACTCTTTGTAGTTCCCATGAGTAAGACCACTGCCGAATTGACACATCAACATTTCAAATAAGAACGTGTACCAATTAAAAGGAATACCAAGCACACAGCTTCGAGCAGAGAAGCTTCTCTACACCATTGTATCAGATCATATGAAACTGAGGAACAATCATTTAGAAAGCAGCTCAAAAGCACGAGTTTGGATATTTCTGTTATTACTACCACAAACTTAAAATTCTGATTCAAAAGAATCATCATTGACAACCCATCCCATTTAACAGTTTGAGTAGCGTTATGGTGAAGCCTACAATAATCAACATGGAAAGAGAAGCAAGAGAAAAACACTTGAGGTGTAGAAGGTATACCACTTTGATGCTACATTCACAATAAGAAGGACCTTCCCCCTGTATTGGCTCAAATTCACATCGTTTCCTTTTATGTCCTGCATTTCAGTTATAGCCTAAAGATGAATACCATCTGAGAAATAACCTTGCCCTCAAATAATCTGTATACAACAACTCACTCTTCCATACAATTTGGCTGCAAAAACTCTAGAATTTCCTTATTTCTAAGTGGTGGTTAAGACATCTATTATGATCAGTAAAAATTCAGCATATGTAGAGTTAGTTCTCCACAAAATTATCAACAACAAACATCATTATTAACATCATAAGAACAGCCATGGAATGCATTAGAAACACAAGCAACTTCCATCTTTTTGCAAACTGTCAAAAACCATATAACCATGGTAGTTTCTTGATCAACCAAAGGAAAATAAAACAAGACCAGAATAACTTAAAACCTAGAATGATTGCAAAGCCCCATCCACAAGAAGAACCTAGAAATAGCAACGAATCAGTAAGCAATTTCGCATCAAAATTGTGCATCTTAGACTGATCATACCTTCACAGTGAAGTCGTAGATGGAGTTGGACGATTGTTCCGCCATGTCTGAAGAATAGTTCTTGCGGAGATAGAGGATAAACGCGACGAACAAGACAACAATAGGACCCCAGCTGCTGGATTTGGGCATCGTCACCTCTTTATCGTGTCAAAAAGGTCCAAATTGCCAATTATCATGAGGTCATGAACTTTGACTTGACCGTTGTGATCACAAAACTTATATGGGCCTTTCAGAAACTGTTATTGGGTCATATTCCGGCCCATTAAAGCCCATAATAGGCGCATTTAAACCCCATATAAAGCCTGATAAAAAATAAAACAAAACCCTGTTTTTCTCCTCTTCTTCCTAATACATCGCCGTGTTCAGAAGCTCGAACTCCATTTTCCTTTGTCGGATTGTTTCTTCAGTTTAAACCACTACTGTTAAGCCCTCTCTCCTCAAATCTCGAAACCCTAAATTTTTTTCTCCCAATGGAAGAAGTCCCAGAAGGAAAGGAATTCTCTTTCCCTCTCCAGGAAGAGAAAATCATCTCTTTGTGGACCGAAATTGACGCCTTCAAGACCCAGCTTGAACGCACGAAGAATCTGCCTGAGTACATCTTCTACGATGGTCCACCATTTGCCACCGGTCTCCCTCATTACGGCCACATCCTTGCCGGCACAATCAAGGACATCGTCACACGTTATCAGACCATGACGGGTCACCACGTCACGCGCCGATTCGGGTGGGATTGTCACGGGCTCCCGGTGGAGAATGAGATTGATCGGAAGCTGGGAATTAAGAGGAGGGACGATGTGTCGAAGATGGGGATCGATAAGTACAATGAGGAGTGTAGGAGCATTGTGACGCGTTATGTGGAGGAGTGGGAGAAAGTTATTACGAGGACTGGGCGTTGGATCGATTTCAGAAATGATTATAAGACGATGGATTTGTCATTTATGGAAAGTGTCTGGTGGGTTTTTGCGCAGCTTTGGGATAAGGGACTTGTTTATAGAGGCTTCAAGGTCTGATTTTTGTTTTATTTTTTGGATTGGGACGATTGGCTATGCTTTGAATCGATCTTTTAACTCCGTTGAACTATTTCATCTTGATAAACTTTGATTATACAGGTTATGCCGTATAGTACTGGTTGTAAGACGCCGCTATCTAATTTTGAAGCTGGACAGAACTATAAGGTCTGTTGTTCTTCTTGTGTTTCTGCTGTTAATAATATATTGTGGTAGAGCTTGCAATTTCTACTGAAAATAGAAAACAAAACTGCCTTTTTGTTGCATCCTTTGATCACTGAAATTGGTGGAATATGGTATACAGGATGTCCCGGATCCTGAAATTATGGTTTCATTCCCGATTGTTGGAGACCCAGACAATGCAGCTTTTGTAGCATGGACTACAACTCCATGGACACTTCCGAGTAATCTCGCATTGTGTGTCAATGCAAAATTTGAGTATGTGAAGGTTCAGAACAAGAATTCTGGAAAAGTTTTTGTGGTTGCTAAAGACTAATGTTGCTAATGGACCTGCGGGTGAATCCAAGAAGTCAAACCCTAAGGCCAAAGGGGGTAAAACTGAGACTGTGTCAGATTCTTTTCAAGTTTTGGAGAAAATCAAGGGAGCTGCCTTGGTTGGGAAGAAGTATGAACCATTGTTCGAGTACTTCAACGATTTCTCCGGTGATGCTTTTCGAGTTATCGCAGATGATTATGTCACCGACGACAGTGGTACTGGTATTGTACACTGTGCCCCTGCCTTTGGTGAGGATGACTATCGGGTTTGTCTGGAGAATGGGATAGTTAGAAAGGCAAGTCTTGGATAGCCATTTCATTTTCACTGCCTTCTTGGTTTGGATCTTAATTATAAGGTGTAATATTTCCATTCTAATTTTCAGTTTTGGCTTATTTCATGACCAAAAGGACCAGTAACTTAAAGTTATTCCATCCAGTAAGGATTTAGGGGTAGTAGGTTTAAAAGTTAGTTCTCAGACTGCTTTGACGGTCTAGGTATGTTACGGCTTATGTATTAGGGTGCTCTTGAGGTCTATGTCTCTGGTTTAGGGTTCAAGGTTTTCTAAAATAATCAGTGCATGGCCACATTTTTAGTTTCCTTTTATGTTATAATTTATAACGTGCTATCAGCTTTTACCTTTCTTCGCAGGGGGAAAATCTAATTGTGGCAGTTGATGATGATGGATTGTTTACTGAGAGAATTACCCACTTTTGTGGCCGTTATGTCAAGGATGCAGACAAAGATATAATTGAAGCAGCAAAGGTAATAGCTGATGTTGATATCCTTGTTGGGTAGCGGCAATTAGAAAAAGAGTATAAGCTTGTATATGACTTTCCTAGTCACACATGATACTGTACATTAGGATCTAAGAATGATCTTGTTCTTTTTCAGGCCAAAGGAAGGCTTGTTAAGTCTGGGACCTTTACTCATTCGTATCCATTTTGTTGGCGATCAGACACCCCTCTTATTTATAGGGCAGTTCCAAGTTGGTATGTTTCGTGTTAACCCTAGGCGCTAATTTTATGAGGCACCTTGTTTGGTTGATGATCTATTTGAGTTTTACAGATGTTGGCTTTTTCTTGGTTTGGTTAGCTGAAGGATAATCCTAAACTTCTCATTTGATTATATATCAACCTCTGTATGATATGACTGGTGCATTACCATTTATAATTTATTGGCAAGCAGTAATTGTATGTTTGCTTCCTGGTATTTTCAATTTTCTGTATGATGTTCTTAAGTATTCTTTTTCTATGGATTAATGGTTCTTAAGTGTTCTTTTTCTATGGATTAATATGTCACCGTCGATAGAGAGTCAATATCTAGTGGATTTTATGCTTGATCGGAACTTTATTTTGATGTATATGACCTATTTAGGTTCGTGCGAGTGGAACAGCTGAAAGAACAATTGTTAGAAAACAATAAACAGACATACTGGGTACCTGATTATGTAAAGGTTAGTGAAAGAGAATCAAGATTTTGGATATGCGTCTTGGTGGCATAGGAAAAGTCACTGCTATGAATTATGACATGCTAAACTTGCTTCTTCATCGAGTTGGGTTGCAGGATAAACGTTTTCACAATTGGCTTGAAAATGCAAGAGATTGGGCTGTCAGTCGAAGTAGATTTTGGGGCACTCCTCTTCCAGTATGGATGAGTGATGACGGAGAGGAAGCGGTGGTCATGGATTCTGTTGAGAAGCTTGAAAAGCTCTCTGGTGCCAAGGTCTGTAAAATATATATTTATGGCTCTTCTTTTGCTTTAATTTTTAGTTGCTTTCTCTGCCATTCTGCCGCATCTTTCGCATGCTATTCAGAAAATAAGATTTCTGTGTTTCATTCTGGCGCATATATATATAGTCTGGCAGTTGATTGATACTTGAGAAAGTCTTGACTAATTTCTCCATTCCTTTTCTGTACTTTTGAGAAGTGGTAGATGTTTTGAGCTGCAGGATCTCCCAGTATAGTGCTAGATATATCATTTTATGCTTTTCGAAGTCTTTATTCAATTGATTTATGTTATATTAATGATGTATTGATTATGGTTTTCTCTTTTTACTGGAGCATTTTAGATGTCCGGTCCATTATTTATTTTATTTCTGATTTCTGGTTCAGGTATTTGATCTTCATCGCCACCATATTGATCAAATAACAATACCATCTAG
>CM071862.1:3739349-3771621 GCA_036759665.1 Gynandropsis gynandra
TAAGATGTTTCTGGTTTTGTCTTTCTTGCCGATTCCTGATAATCCTGGGTGTTGTCCCAGTATTTTTATGCTTGTAGTGTATTATTCGCAGGTTTTTGATTGTTGGTTTGAGAGTGGATCAATGCCATATGCATATATCCATTACCCCTTTGAAAATGTGGAGCTGTTTGAGAAAAACTTCCCTGGGCATTTTGTTGCTGAAGGGCTTGATCAAACTAGAGGATGGTATGTCAGTCACCAGAAAAAACATAATATGCTGTATTCTTACTGATAATTAGCCAAGTAACTGTATCTACATTTGTGGTTTTTCACCTGCAGGTTTTATACCCTCATGGTGTTGTCCACTGCATTGTTTGGAAAACCAGCCTTCAGAAATCTAATTTGCAATGGTCTTGTGCTTGCTGAAGATGGAAAGAAGATGAGTAAGAAATTGAAGAATTATCCTTCGCCTATGGAAGTAATAGATGATAATGGCGCTGTAAGTTGTTGTACAATATACACTTACGCTGGTGAAGAACCTGACACACTGTATAATTTGTTTTCCTTATTGATCTTATGTCTATCTTGACAGGATGCCTTGCGATTATACCTCATAAATTCTCCAGTTGTGCGTGCAGAGACACTACGATTTAAAAAAGACGGAGTATTTGCTGTTGTGAGTGATTTGCTTTGAGCTGTTCTTTTGTCGTTTCTTCCTTCTTTTTCATTTCTTTGTAAATCTTAAAGGTACATGATGTGTTTATATCTTTTATCTTGTGGGGCATATTATTTGACTGAAGTTTCTTTAATTTGGATTCCATCAGGTCAAAGATGTATTCCTTCCTTGGTACAATGCATATAGGTTCTTAGTTCAGAATGCAAAGAGACTCGAGATCGAGGGTTCTGGGCCTTTTGTTCCTATTGATCTGGCAACTTTACAAAACTCACCAAATGTTCTCGACCAGTGGATCCATTCTGCTACGCAGAGTCTCGTCCATTTTGTCCGCCAGGAAATGGATGGATATCGGCTTTACACGGTAACCTGTCTACATGTCCTTATTGTCATACTGTGCTTTGTTTCAAAGTAAGTTATATTGCTATCTTGCTGTAATTATATTGTCGTTTTCCCCTTGATAGGTGGTTCCGTTCCTCTTGAAGTTCCTTGACAATCTCACAAACATATATGTTAGATTCAACCGCAAGAGGCTAAAAGGCCGTACTGGAGAAGATGATTGTCGCACAGCTCTTTCGACTCTTTACAATGTATGGTTAATAGTTGCATGGATATCATGGTTTAACTTGGTCACCATCTGACAATATCTTGTTACTCGTGGTAACTCATACTGAATATTCAGGTGCTCCTAACTTCTTGCAAAGTAATGGCCCCTTTTACACCATTCTTCACTGAGACTTTATACCAGAATTTACGAAAAGTTTCAGAAGGTTCAGAGGAAAGTATTCACTACTGCAATTTCCCTCAAGAGGAAGGAAAGGTAATATTTCCAGCCTTCTATCCAGAAGTAGTGATGACATGTAAACGTTTAGTCTTAGTTTTGTTTTAATTTGTTCTTTCTGATCCATTTCCTTCAGAGAAGCGAAAGAATTGAGCAAAGTGTAGCAAGGATGATGACAATCATTGATCTTGCTCGGAACATTCGTGAGCGTCACAATAAGCCTTTAAAAACTCCTTTAAAGTGAGTACTGTACTTTGCCTACTATATATTTTTCATAATGTACATGCAACTACTTGTCTTCATGTAATGTGCTACTCTAAAATACTATAGGTAAAGTTTATAATATTATCCCTATGTTGTTACAGGGAGATGATTGTAGTCCATCCGGATTCAGAATTCTTGGATGACATAGCTGGAAAATTGAGAGAGGTATGTGGCGATGTAGATACACGTCATTTTGCTTGTTGAAGCTCTAGGTTTTCTTTTATGTGTTAACAATACTGTGAGAAATTCTGTGAGGCTTTAGGAAGAAAATATTTAACTAATTAAAGCATGCAAGACTTGTTTTTAGTGCCGCGTGTTGGGACAATTAAATTGAAAGGAAAGATAGTTATGTGGAAGAGAAGGGCCAATGACTCAATTAGTACTAAAGCCATACTAGGTTTTGCATGTCAATTGTTCTTTCCCTTAATTTTAGGGACCAATAATTGGGGATTTATCCACTCTCTCTGTCTGCAGTATGTCTCAGAGGAGCTTAACATAAGGTCTCTTGTTCCCTGCAATGATACGTTGAAGTATGCTTCTCTACGTGCTGAGCCGGATTTCAGGTAAATTTGAGTGCTTTTACTAGTTTGTGCTGTAACTTTTTACCAAAGAAATATAGAATGCGAGTTTGTTTTTTCTTTGCTTCAGTGTATTGGGAAAACGACTCGGAAAGTCCATGGGGGTTGTTGCCAAGGAGGTTAAGGCAATGTCTCAGCAAGACATCTTAACATTCGAAAAGGCTGGAGAAGTAACTATTGCTGGACACTCTCTGAAGCTAACTGATATCAAGGTCTGTCATGCTTGATTTCATTCAACATCTATGGTTGTGGTTGTGAAATTATAATTAATAATATGTTAGGAGGGATGCTGATGGGATTTAAAGCATTAAATCTGGCCGTTTTGTTTCACCTGGTTTTTTCAGGTTGTAAGGGATTTCAATCGACCGGATGGTCTGACAGAAAAGGAGATTGATGCAGCTGGAGATGGTATGGATGTCGATTGATCAATGATGAAGTATGATTAACTTCTTTGATATAAGCTAAGGTTTAAGCATATTCATCTCTGTTCATGTTACAGGTGATGTTTTGGTGATTTTGGATCTACGAGCAGATGAATCTTTGTTTGAAGCCGGTGTGGCCCGTGAGGTAAATAGGATATCTTTATGTTAAAGTTTAAATTGAAGATGAAAGCAAAGCAATATTTTACGTTCTAAAAACACAATTGTTTGAATCATTCAAAGTTTGTAGATTCTTCAATTTTCTTCGAGTATAATCTATTAGCTTCTTTTTGCAGTGTGATGACTTATGTAGTGATGATTTGATACCTTTACTTTCAAGATTTAGAAGTTGTGCTATTGGTTCTCTTATCTGTATATGAACTACTAAATTCCACATGGAACCGCTGTTTTTCGATGTGTTTGTTCATGAACTTTGTGTCCATGTGTCATAGATTGTCAATAGGATTCAGAAACTGCGGAAGAAGGCAGCTCTGGAACCAACTGACTTTGTCGAGGTGTACTTTGAATCATTGGATGAGGATAAATCACTCTCACAGCAAGTTGTCAACTCCCAGGTAAATTGGTGCAATCTGTTCGTTTCCCTTGTTTCTTGTAGTTAGGGATTTAAATGAGCTACCGGCTCGCCAACCAACTCTAACTCGAATCGTATTTTAGCGAGTTGAGCTGAGTATTTTTCAGCTCATTCTTCAAACGAGCTGACGAGTTGAGTCAAAAACGAGTTAGAGCTTAGACAAGCCATCTCACGAGCTGGAGAACAAAATCATTTGATTTACATGTGAAGGAAAAATTAGTTATTTGAGTCGAACCGAGTCGAGCTAGCTCATTTTACAACCCTTCTTGTAACGATGTTGATTTGATGTATCTTATTTCGGGTATGATAGATACTGGAACTTTTGTTTGTTGCATTATTACTATGTCTAGGTATGCATGCATCTACATTTTATGTATTGGTGTACCAAATGGAAATGCAATGTCTTTAAATGGATTGACCTTTAGTTGCCTATCCTTAGTTATCAGCAACAGTATGGCTTCATATTGACTATGAGATTTCCAATATTTTCATTCTGATAAGCTTCAGCTATACTAGCGTCTTTCCGGTGGTCTATTCTATGATCTTTTAGCATATCAATCACGCATTTGTTAGAAAAGGAATCTCATATTGATGAATGTTGTATGATCAACATCCTTCAATGCTTTGCTATGATATGCCTTATGTTTCAGTAAAGCTTCCTCTACATGCTTAAAATCGTATAACTTTGGATACTTTATTCAATGAACTCACCCTTACATTCTTTAAAATCGTTCGAGACTGCTGCATGATAATTGGTCAATTAAGAATTGTGTTGCCTTAGCCGCTATCTGCTCCTTGCTTCAAGTTTGTGTGTTTTCAATCTTGTTTGGTGTGGCAGGAACAATACATAAGGGATGCCATTGGTTCCCCCTTGCTTCTTTCTACCACAATGCCACCTCATGCAGTAAGTCATCCACCGTCCTCTTCAATATCTGTGTAATGTCGCCCCTCACGCATTCCACTATCCCCAATCTCCAGAAATATTTAGTTTTAATATCTCCCGTCATTTCTTGCGTAGGTAATAATTTCTGAAGAGAGCTTCCATGGTGTCTCTAAGTTGTCGTTTAAAATTAGTTTAGCGAGACCCGCATTGATGTTCAAAGAGGATGCCGTTCTGTCATTGTACTCAGGTGAGGGAACTGAACTGAACTGAGGTCATTTTATTCTCTGTCTCTCTCTCACACACACACTAATGAGACTATGGATGGATCCAGGAAACTCAAAGTTGGCATCTGGGCTACAGACGTATTTGTTATCGAGGGATCATTCGAATCTGAAATCCGAGTTTCAAGGCGGAAATGGGAAGGTTTGTTGTGGGCAGCTACTGTGGTTCCTCCTGTTTGTTTTAACTCTGGCTTCTGCTGATTATGATTTGTGTCCATTGTTGTGCAGATGACTGTAAATTTCATAGAAAAGCAGCCGGCAGTGACGGTGGCTCTTGGAGAACATGTGTTCTTGACGGTGGCTGATTACTTGTTGAACAAGAGGAAAGCATGAGCCTTTTGGTTTTGTCCCCTTCACCCTTTATCTACATGTTATTATAGACTTTGATAATTCATTTTTGGAGCTTTGTTTATTAGATGATGACTACACAGTTTACATTGTTGTGCTCTCAACTACAAAATGCCAAAATATGTTCAAATTTTTGTTTGATATTAGGGTAAACAATCTATTGCTTTCGATAATGTGACTTTATTTTTCTTTCGATTTTGGTATTTTTTCTATTTCTTTCGACTTTTATTGTCCTAGTTCTATTCCTATTCAGCTATCAAAATTTGTATAAATTTTTTTTCTCGTTAAATTTTTCCATTTGATTATATTTTTTTTTATCACAACCATAACAATTACATTACGATTGTATAAAAAATGTGGTAGAAAAAGAGAATGAAGAAATGTAGATCATGCATGTACTCTTTTCATTACTTCACAATCTTGTGGTCCAGTAGTATGATGTTGGAGTGGTACATCAGAAGTTAGCTGTCTGAAACATTGGATCTGGTTTTAAATAAGAATGTTAAATGGGTTGTAATGCTTTAATACTGGTTCAAATATTATGATAATTTGGTTCTAAAATGTTTTCCATAAAACATAAATTTTTTGGGATTCGTATTGATCATATGGATGGACTAAAGGTCAACTTGCAGACTAAGAGAAAAGATATTGGACAATCTCCCTCATCTCACAACATTAAATTTTAATAAAAAAAAAAGTTAAAGAAACTAAAGTAATCGCATTGTATTGCTCTACAAAAAAAAAGTGATCTTTTTTGTACACCTCAGTGAGATGCAGAAGCAAGCCGTTGGCAATTTTCTGATTCTGAGTGGTCTTCAGGTAAGTTAGGTGGCTTGGGAGTGAGGCCTAGCATCTTGAACATCATCTGATCTGCGTCGAAATCATTGTTTGGAGTAGTCAGAAGCTTGTCACCGGTAAATATGGAGTTTGCACCGGCAAGGAAACATAGAGCTTGCTCTGGCATCGAGAACCGCACTCTGCCTGCTGATAGCCTCACCATCGATCTTGGCATTGCTATGCGTGCAGTTGCAATCATTCGAATCATCTCCCATATTTCAACTGGCTGCAAAAACACAAGCGTTGAACGCGTCGTTTATTGGAATCTATGACTGGAAAGTGCGGCTCTTCGGGTACAGCATGCTTAATTTAGCTGGTCTCATAATCATAAAACCCAAAATAATCTGGATTGATGCATTTTTTTAATGCTTATTTTGAAGTAAGGGAAGGTAGTTGTAATGATCTTCTAGAGCATTATTTGCCTTTAGGCCATAGAGATACCTTCTGATCTTCAAGAGGCGTGCCTTTCACCGCAACTAAAGCATTAATGGGGACACTCTCTGGGTGTGATGGGAGTGTTGCCAATGTGTGCAATAACCCGACTCTATCCTCCTCTGCTTCTCCAAGGCCTATTATGCCTCCTGTTTGTCGGAAAAAGAAGCTTATTACAGTCGACTATAATTTGTTACATGGTTATTTCTTTGCATCTACCAAATCAAATTAACATTTTGTTTAGAAGCCTCGAAGTAGGTGATTTGAAGAATGCAAAACAATACTTAGTGTCTAGATTACCTGAGCAGACACTGATTCCAGCATCGCGAACATGCTTAATAGTATCAAGGCGTTCGTCATAACTTCTTGTGGTGATAATGTTTGGGTAGTACTCTCTAGAGGTATCAAGATTGTGGTTATAAGCAGTAAGGCCAGCCTTCTTTAGTTTTACAGCTTGTTGCTTTTCCAGCATACCCAAGGTGCAGCATACCTCCATTCCCATCTCCCTGTTGTACAGGAAAGTTCATCAACTGAACAGAAAGGTGTTAAAAGCGATTTGATTATTCAAACTCGAAGACGACATCAGGTAATCATCTCTGTTTGGGATGGAGCAAAGGGAAAATGTTCACTTGTGAGAACTAATGTTAGGTTAGTGAAAGACAATCATACTTGATATAATAAGAAATCAGAAATGCTGCATGTCAAATTAGTTGGGACAGGAAAAGCAGTAAAATGTTTTAGTCTTTACTGTCATCAGAAGCAAGCCCACCTGATTTCTTTGACATAGTCAAGAATCTGGTTGAAGTTGGTGTTCCTTCCTATTGTATCACGCCATGCAGCACCCATGCAAAAACGTGTACTGCCTGCTTCTTTTGCCTAACAAAACATTACTGATTGATATCAATAGGAGAACAAATAACTTGAAAATATGACCTTGAAAGAATCCAGTTAATCTCACACTATTTCAATTCTAAATAAAAATGAAACAGCATAATCCATTGTCATAGTTGCCGTGAAAAGATCAGCTGCACAAGGTAGTACATCAAAGCTACTAGAGAACAATTAGTATCATCCTTGATAGGCTGAAGACCACAGAACCTCCTCGTCCACTCGAATCTTCCATCTATTGGTATCAATATTTGCTATTAACTAAGCTTGAACGGTCCATAATTCAGTAAAGAAACAAAAATAAATACTAACCTTCTTTGCTGCTTCCAACACAGCTTCCTTGGGCATTAGTCTTTGAGCCTTCACTCCAGTGCTATATCTCGAGGACTGAGGACAATATGAACAATCCTCACTGCACCCACCAGTCTTTATGGAGAGGAGAGTACACTGCTGTACCTCCCTGAAGTTATGGGCATGCCTGTGAACTTGAGCCTGAAGTCAAAAGGAGCTCACACCACATACTGTCAAGCGAAGACAAGTCTTTAACAGAACGATGAAATTGGACACGCAACGAAAGGAAGAATGCCGAAGCAACACAAACCGACAATAGTTGGCATAAAGAAGGGAAACTCTGAGTCTGAATTTCAGGGCTTCAAGAAAAATGACCCCACAGAGAAGGTACATAATGAACGAATGATTAAGATCCCATCTGGATTCGGATAATTTTCTAGTTCATAAAAGAATCTCGTATACAACATAGAACATGATTGGACAATCAATCCGAGGATTCAGATCCATTTTCACTATAGAGAAACAGAGAGAGAGAGAGAGTACTCACTCCATGGAAGAGGAGGTCAAGAACAGGAGAATCATAGACAGCTTTGATCTCATCTCTGGTCCAATCAGTCCTGGGACCTTGTTTGATCGTCCTCTCAGCTTCAACGGCCGCCGCAGAAGAGGAAGACGAAGAGGTGTAACAGCAACGGGAAACGGAATGCAGAGCTGAAACCGACGGCCTAAGTTGAGATCGAAACACCGATGGAGCAAACAGCATTGTCTCCCTTATCCGTCGAGACGGACGAAAATTTTCTCGGAAAACAAACAGAACCACCGAGAAAATGCAGAGAGAGGAAGAGCGAGTTGCTCAGCTCAGCCTCTCCTAACGAAAGCCACCGTTGGGATTTCCGCCTTGCTGGGTCCCACTACGATATATATTTTTTTTAAGAGAAAAACGACTCTACCACCGTTGCTTTACGCCGATTACCCCACCTATCCGAGTAAGATTTTCCCTCCGAATTCGACCCAATTTCGTCTTATTCTGATCCGCAAGCTTTACAGTTCGACTCTATTTCTATTCGACATTCCAATTAAATCCAAAATCAAACCCAAATTTAATACAATTTCAACCATAAATCTGAATTCCATTCAATTTTAATATTAATTTCATCTAATTTCAATATTAATTTTATCAAATTTCAACAACAATTTCATTTAATTTTGACTCAATTTCAATCAATTTCACCCTGAAATCCTAATTAAATTCAAAATCAACCCGATTTCAATACAATTTCATACTTTCGCCAAATTTCATCCAATTTCAACTATAAATTTGAATTACATCCGATATTTTTTTAATTAGATTAAATTGGGTGAAATTTGGATTTACGGGTGAAATTGGTGTTCAAAATTGAATGAAATTTGGTGAAATTACGGTTAAAACTGAATTGAACTCGGATTGATTTTTGGTTTAATTAGGATTTCAAGGTAAATTTGATGTTGAAATTAGTTAAAATTGGGTTAAATTTGTGTTGAAATTGGGTGAAATTGGTGTTGAAATTGGATGAAATTCAGATTTATGATGAAAATGTATTGAAATCGGGTTGATTTTGGGTTTAATTAGGATTTCGGGGTGAAATTGGTGTTGAAATTGGGTTAATTTGGTGAAATTAGTGTTGAAATTGGGTGAAATAGGGCGAAATTAGTGTTGAATTTGGGTGAAATTCGGATTTATGGTTGAAATTGTATTGAAATCAAATTGATTTGGGGTTTAATTAGGATTCCAGGTCAAAATCGAGTGAAATTAGATCGAATCCGAACGAGATTAACACATTTATACGATTTATATAACAAAGAAGATAATCGGCTCAAATTGAAAAAGTTAAGGGAAAATCGACTGAATTATAGAAAATAGGGAAAAATTAAATGAGTCTGAAACTGAAAATTGACGTAAAACATAATTGTGTTAAAAAATTAAATATAGATCGATGAATATATATGTGTATATATGTATATATATTTCTTATATATAATGTTATTAATATATGGCATTATTAATAATAAGAATAATATATAATATATATAACTATGTATATTATATACTTAAGAAGTAAATAGTATATATAATTAAGATATTTATAAATAATATATATAAATATATTTATATACTATATTTATATATAAAAAGTAAATGATAAAATAAAAATAGAAATTACCAAAATAATTTTGAAGAGATAGAATGAAGAGAGAATTTTGCTTTTTTGTATAAGGAGATTTCTTATAATTTTGATGTTTTGCAATATGAAGATGAAATGTCTATTTATAGGCAAAAATTATCAATTTGCAAAAATAAAATAATAATATAGTTAGTCACCATTTTAGGCATTCATGTTTTAACACTCCTCCTTGAATGTCTATTGACTAACACTTATCATGAAAAAAACTCTTTCGGATAAAAAAACATGATGAAGGAAAAATAGTGCAGCCATAAAAACTCCTCATAGATTTGTCAATCATTTGTTTCTTCACAAGCTTCGAAGGTGACACATCCCAATATTCCGAATGTGTTTTCTCAATGTTGAAGTATGGTGCGCCTTTATGAATAAGTCGACTACATTTTTCGCATTATCAGATGAATTGAACATCAACTTCTTTCTTCTTCTCGAGCTCTTGAGTATACGTGAAAAAATTTAGAAGGGATATGCTTTGTTTTGTCACTTTTGATATATCCTTCCTTTGTTTGAGCAACACATGCGACATTATATTCTCTATTTGCTTCATGAAGTGATACGACTTCAGCATGATTTGAAGATGTTGCAATTAGTGTTTGTTTATGTGAACACCATGATATCGTTGTGCCTTCAATTGTGAAAACATATCATGTTTGTGATCTAACTTTATGAGGATATGATAAATAACTTGCACATGCAAAACCAATCAACTTACGATTGGAATCTCTAGGATAAAATAATCCTAAATTAATCGTATCTTGTAAATATCGAGAGATATGTTTAATTTTTGTCCAATGACGACGTGTAAGGGATGAACTATATCGTGACAAGAGATTAGTAGCAAATGATATATCAGGACGAGTGCAAATTGCTAGATACAAGAGAGCCCCTATTGCACTCATATATGGTACTTCTGGCCCAAATATATCTTCATTTTCTTCACAAGGACGAAATGGATCCTTTTCAACATTTAAACATCTATATACCATTGGAGTGTTTAATGGATTTGCTTTATCCATGTTAAATTATTTTAAACTCTCTTTGTATAATTCGATTGATGTACGAATATATCATTCTTTAGATGTTATGTATGTAAACCAAGACAAAACTTTGTTTGTCCAAGGTCTTTCATTTCAAATTCCTCTTTCAGATAATTGAAATCGAGATAATATTTGTTGATTTTTTTCTCTTTATACAACATGTTTTACTTTTATATATGAATCAATTTAAATTAAAAAAATAGAATTGATGATTGGACTGCTACATCATTGTTGACGTGATTTCACTAGAATTAAACACAAACTCGACTTTTAATGTATAAGATTTAATTTAATTTTTTTAAACATGACGTTTCATTTATAACATTTCTTTTTTTAGTGTTATTTAAAAAACTGTTTTGTTTTTTCTTCATTATGTATATATTTGATGATAATAAAATTAAAATTATAAAAATATAAAAGAATGATATGGAATGTGAAAGGTTTTTTTGCGTGTTCATTGAAATAATTTATGATAAAATAATTGAATTAAAATAAAAAGTTGAAAGAAGATGTGACAGCGTGAGAAGAGATAAAAATATTAAAATATTATTTTTGAATAAATATATATCTAATGTATATGATATATATATATATTAAATATATATATAACTCTTTGATGTTATTTCAAATAATATAATAAAATACGAATATATATTAAATAAATATGTATATATTTTAAAATCTATAATAGAATATGAATAATATTTGTTGATTTTTTCTCTTTATACAACATGTTTTACTTTTATATATGAATCAATTTAAATTAAAATAATGGAATTGATGATTCGATTGCTACGTCAATATTGACGTGATTTCACCAGAATTAAACACAAGCTCTACTTTTAATATATAAGATTTAATTTAATTTAATTTAATTTAATTTTTTAAAACATAACGATTCATTTATAATATTTCTTTTTTTAGTGTTATTTTAAAAACTGTTTTGTTTTTTCTTCATTATGTATATATCTGATGATAATAAAATTAAAATTATAAAAATATAAAAGAATGATATGGAATGTGAAAGTTTTTTTTGTGTATTCATTGAAATAATTTATGATAAAACAATTGAATTAAAAATAAAAAGTTGAAAGAAGATGTGACGGCGTGAGAAGAGATAAAAATATTAAAATAGTATTTTTGAATAAATATATATCTAATGTATATGATATATATATATATATATTAAATTTATATATAACTCTTTGGTGTTATTTCAAATAATATAATAAAATATAAATATATATTAAACAAATATGTATATATTTTAAAATCTATATATAAATAAATATGTCTTTAATATAGATATGAAAATATATATCTAATATACATAAATATATATATATTAAATAAATATGTATTATGCAAAAATATATATAATATATATGAATATATATAAATATATATTAAACAAATATGTATATATTTTAAAATCTATATATAAGTAAATAGTTTTTTATGAATAAAAAAATTATATATCCAATATATATGAATAATTTTAAAATTTTAAGTGGAGTAGAGAAGAAAAAACCCTTGCTATTCCAAGAAGAAGAAAAAACTTATCTTTTTAACATTAATAATTTTTGTTGAGGTGGATTCACGAGAAGCAACCTCGTAAGGATTACTATATGTATAATCTGCAACAGATTTTGAAAAGCTTCGCTCGATATCATGACATTATCAGCATGTAATGTCGATAATATATTCTCCAATTTATCATAATCACTTATAGCTCTATTTTTAGATTATTTTAAACAATACAGGATGATATTTATTTACAGATTTATAATCTTGTAATCTCATATTTAGCAAATGACTATTTGTCTGTGGAAGCATCACATATTTTTTGTGATCGAATTTATCTTTAAGAAACTCTCATAAATTTGTGGGATTTTTTTTTGTAAGATATTCATCTTTTAGATCATATGCAATATTGGCATAGAAAAATCATGACTTTTATTTTCCTTTTTGGAGGAATTATTGTCTTTATCATTGTGCCAATAACATTTTTTCCTTTAGGATGCATTTTAGCATCAAATGCTCATGTCATATAGGTTTTTCAGAGGCATCTAGTGTTGTGACTTTGATATTCACCAAGTGACTTTGAAATAAATCTAAAAATAAATTATTATATAACAATTAATGTGTTAGATCCGTCTATATTTATAGATACTTCATTTTTAAATTTATTTCACCAATTAACAATTAAATAAAAAAACATAATTTAAATAAATTATGGAGTGAATTTGTTTTTCATCTTCTATATAAATAACAAGATAAACATAAAAAATGGTGGTTTAGTCATCCGTATAACAATAATAAAACCAAAAAATAAGTTAAATAAATTATGGATTGAATTTTTTTCATCCTTCACATAAATAAAAAATAAATAAAACATAAAAAATGTGGCTGAGTCATCCATATAAAAATAATAAAATAATAAAAATAAGTTCAATAAATTATGTGATGATTTTTTTTCATTTTCCATATAAATAAAATAAATAACAAAATAAATATAACAGAAAAAATGATTGCTCAATCATCCTTATAACAATAATAAAAAACAGATACATATTCATAAAATGGTAATATTAATATTATTGAGCTGAACCCGTAGAATTAT
This sequence comes from Gynandropsis gynandra, assembly GCA_036759665.1. Classification (NCBI taxonomy): domain Eukaryota; kingdom Viridiplantae; phylum Streptophyta; class Magnoliopsida; order Brassicales; family Cleomaceae; genus Gynandropsis; species Gynandropsis gynandra. The sequence goes on from CM071862.1 coordinate 3,752,475, forward strand.
ATAATATAATATATTATGTTTGGGACTTAGTCTGCGATGTCTTTATAATATGATATATATTTATATTATGATCGGGATATATATTCCACGAGGTCTATATAATTTTTTACATGAAATCGAATCCAAATCGAAACCAAAATCGATTAGAAATTGAAATCATAAAAAAATGAAATTAAAAATAATATATGTAACATATAATATTGTATTTTTTTTCTTAATTAATTAGAACAATCATACTGATGACGTGTTAAAAATTAAATATAAATCGATAAATATATATGTATATATTTCTTATATATAATATTATCAATAATAAGAATAATATATATATATATATATATGTATTATGTATATAACATATATGTATAATTACGAAGTAATTAATATATATAATTAAGATATTTATAAATAATATATAAGTATATTTATATATAAAAATTAAATAATAAAATAAAAATAGAAATAATCAAAATAAATTTGAAAAAATAGAATGAAGAGAGAATTTTGTTCTTTACATTTTTTATGATGTGCTTACAATATAGAGATGAAATGTTTATTTATATATAAAAATTATCAATTTGAAAAAAAAAAAATTGATGATTGGTGTTACTTTTTCCCTAATTTTAATTATAACTTAAAATGAATCCATGCGACAGGACCATTAATGGGCCTTATTCCTGGCCCAATATAGGCCTTCAAATGAAACTTAGCATAAACGGCAACGTTTTGGTGTTGATCCGTCTCCTTACCAGCAATGGCGGAGAGAGGAGTGTGATATAACAAAGGTTAAATACTAAATATTTGAATTTTATACTTAATTTATATTTATATTCGTTAAATATTTAATTTATTATTCATATTTTATTCAAAATTTTAGATTTTTCAAAAAAAAAAAAATTCATTGGATATATTTTTTTTATATTTGTATAATAAATTTTAAATTCATAATACAATTTAAAAATATTAAATTCAAATTAAGATTTTTTTTATAATTCTATTGTTAAGACTACATTTCTATATTTTGAAATATATTGAAATTTCACCATTTTATATAAAAAACAATGGTTTATATCATTAGCTTTGAATATCATTCAATATTCATATGGAATTTTAAATATTAAAAAATCACCAGTTTTTATATGGTAAATAATTATGTTTTAATCGTTGATGATCGTAATTAATTATGTTAATTGGTGAATATTAATTATAGTAAATGTGTATGTTTGTATGTATCTTTGTATGCTCTTGTTTGTATCGCATGTGTGTGTTGGTGCGTGTGTAAGTATGTGACTATGTGCATGTATATTGTGTGAATGTGATTTGTTAGAAACATATTATGAGTGACCAAATCGTTGCCCTTTCATAAGAAATTATATATATATATATATTCATTTGATGAAAAATGATTTTACAAAATATTTTGAAACCGAAATTATAAAGATATTTGTAATTATATATCGATCTTCACCCTCTTATATGTATTTTAATTATATCCAAACATTTCATAAAATTTAAATAAATGCATAGATATTAAGGTACAGTAGAATTTTAAATAAGGGCTATAATTGTAGTCATTGCAAATGTGCCTAAAACGGGTGATACTACATTGAAGCGAAAGAAACTTCCGACCGGAAACCAAGATCTTCCATCACCCGCATGCCACGTCACCTCACCCTAGCTTCACAGCCACTCAATACTTCGCTTCTCGCCCAAATCCTCACACCTAATTGGTCTGTCATCTTCGTAAATGCACGTGTCAGTGAGAGAGGAAGTAAAAAATATAAAATAATGTTTTTTTTGTTTATAAGAAACGCTATGAAACGGTGTTTTGAAATCGAAGCAAAAAAAAAAGAGTCGTGGGAGAATAAGAGAGCACTTCTGTTTAAAGAACAGCACCGACGGATTCATCCTCTTATGTGTTGTTCTTCTTCTCTGTCTCTTTCTCTATGAATCTTGACTGCAACTGAATCTCGAGGAGATTTATATATCCTGTTGGATTTCTGAATTTGGATCTAATCGTATAGAGTGTGTGTGTGAGAGAGAAAGAGAGAGAGACAGAATCGAATTCCCCTTGAGGTGGAGGTGGAGGTCTGGATCTAGCTGAGGAGATTATATGTTTTGGGGGAGAGATCTGATCGAGGAAATGCTTTGTTAAGCTGAAAGCTCAGCTCAATTAAGGTCGGCTTGATCGATCAGATTCGGTTTTTGAATCTCCGTTTTCGATTTTGTGCACAAAGATGGAATTTTACGATCCGTGTTTGTGGTTTTGAGATCTACTTTTGGCTACTTTATTTTTTTGTGAGTTATGGTGATTTAGCGTTTATGAGATCTGACCGTGTTTTTCTATTCATTGTTCTAGAATGCTATTACTCTTTGATGTAGTCATGTTCTGTTTTTTCTTCTTTGGTGCCGAACGCTGAAACTAATTATTCTGGCTTTAGTTTTCCTGAAAGTTGATGTTTTTCATGAACTATAAGCATTAGGTTGAAAAGATGGATTCGGATAGCATGATTTCTGACTGCTCTTGGTTGCTGCTGCTGTTTCCAGATTTAGCTCGGTCGAGAATTATCATTTTGTGGAAGGCCGATGAAGAGCGGGATGATCGAGTGCAGTGTTTGCCGATCGAGATTGGTTTCTCCCACTAGCAAAACTGTATCAAGGGCTTATGACAACCACAAGATTAGGGTATCCTCAAAACAGCGCGCTCTCAATGTCCTTCTGGTAGTTGGCGACTGCATCCTGGTTGGTCTACAGGTAAATTATAAAAACTCTGAAAGTGTGCTTTTTTCTTCAACTTTGTGAGAAAGTAAGCCATTTTCTTCAATGTTACCTTGAGAATGCTGACTGATGGCTTTAGTAGATCGGATGTAAAGATTTCCATTTTTGTGTTACTTTTTAAAATCTTCTATGTAGTTCATTATTTTTTGTCTAAAATCACTTTTGTCTGTTCCTTTCAGCCTGTCTTAGTTTACATGTCTAAGGTGGATGGGAAATTCAACTTCAGTCCTGTTAGTGTCAACTTCTTGACAGAAATGACCAAGGTTGTTTTTGCAGTTGTCATGCTTTTATTCCAGGTACTTCAACTTCCCTTGTGAATAACTGTTACTCTCAGAGGATATTTTAAGATAAATTACGAAAATATCTGAACTTGGGTTCAGTCTCCACCTTGCCCAATTGTGCTCTCTGTGGCAGAGATGGTCAGAGAGAGGGCTGAAAATTGGATGTTTCATTTATAGTTCTTTGCTCTAATGCGTATGGGGAATTAGGAATTCTGATGTCGATCTATTGGTAGTTGGAGGCAAAGAGGGTTCACATGCAGTTTCTACATATCGATAGTTTCTTGGGTTTCACTTATTGCTTCCTTTGATCTATTTCTTGCTCTCCCAACAGGAGGATCTCTTTTAATTCTCTATTTATATGTTAACTTGTAGGCTAGGCACCAAAAAGTTGGAGAGAAGCCTCTCCTATCTCTTTCAACATTTGTCCAGGTATCTTTCTAATTGATCAAGATTCTGAAATAGTACTGGAAAGTTGCTACAGTACAACTGCATTTTGGTTTGTTTTAAGAGTTAGTTCTTTACTTTTATTGTTCAAAAACTTTTTTTTATGTCACTAAAGTGCTTCATGTTAAGAGTGTTATAAGAACTAAAAGTTAGGATGAGTAATAGCAGAACATTGAGCCTTGTAGATATCTATGGTTTATTTGTTTAGACCTACGAGTTCGCTTATACAGCAATGGATTATTTGTTTAGAGTTCAATTAGTTGCTGATTACCAAGCATGTGAAAGCAATGCATATCCAAATGTAATGGTTTTAATTGTAGAAACTGCTTGACAATTCTCAATGTATCTAATTCTTCAATTTTCTGTGTTGTACGATTTGCTAATTTGAATTCAAGATCTTTAGTATTCATAACGTAGGTTGCGCTGACGAGAGCCTTTCTTGCAGGCAGCGCGAAACAATGTGCTTCTTGCTGTTCCAGCCTTTCTGTATGCTATTAATAACTATCTGAAGTTCATCATGCAGGTACATATACTTTTCACCATTTTAGATTGTCTTGTTTAAGCTATTTAAGATGTTACGATTGGAGGCATCAATTCAAATATGCCTTACTTTCTATGAGGTCTGTTGCCAAATGTTGTGCACATGGGGGAGAGCATATTTTGTAGCCTTTTGCATTATGGCTATGGGCAATGTGTTTTTAAGAGTCAGTTGTTTGGCTCAGCTAGGCATCCTATTAGTATAACTATATTATGTAGAAATCAGACTCTATACCATATCAACCTCAGTCCTGTATTTGTTAATCTCGCATCTGCTCAGATACTACACGTGCAAACTTATTTTACTTAATCTTTCACATTCCCTTGTTTTCCTTAATTTCTCTTGTGCCGTTGGTTATACATTATTGATGGCTTTTGGTGAATTTTGGGTCTCCTTGTGGAATTGGATCCTGAATAGGATTGTATACATCGTATTTAGATTGTGTGCTGCATGGTATTGTGCACCGGTGATGAGCTATGGGATATGAAAAACTTATCGGAGTAATTTGTTTACTTATCTAACCTAGGTTGCACATGCTAGTTCTTCTTTGTAATTCAACTTCATACACTAAAAAAAGTTTATGCTGGCCAGCTCTATTTCAATCCTGCTACTGTGAAGATGCTCAGCAATCTAAAGGTTCTGGTGATAGCAGTTCTGTTGAAGATGATAATGAAACGTCGTTTCTCCATCATACAGGTTAGGTTCTTTATATATCTTGTTATTGTATCTGTATGATTCTTTTCCTGCAATATTTAGATTTTTTTTTTATTAAAGCCTGCTTTTAAACTTCCTACATACACATCTCTTTTCTTCCTGGAATTTAGATCTGCTCTCGTTTTTCTATAGCTGAAGTAATGTTTGTCTTTATTTGTTCTAGTGGGAAGCACTTGCTCTGTTGCTGATAGGGATTAGTGTAAATCAGCTGCGTTCTCTACCTGAAGGTTCTACTGCTTTAGGTCTTCCTGTAACTACGAGTGCATACATCTACACCTTGATCTTCGTAAGTTACTCTTTCGGATGCTTATATTTACTTTTCTGGAACATATAGCTCAGTAATAGTTCCATACTGATTTCAAGTCTGTAAGAGATAGTCTTGTATGTCGAGGGTCCTTTGTTTCCCATCTATTGACGCATTAAGGGAAAATTATAAAGCATGCCAGAGGTTTATGCCATAATTCATCATGCAGGTAACTGTTCCATCTATGGCATCTGTGTTCAACGAGTACGCTCTGAAGAGCCAGTATGAGACAAGCATTTATCTTCAGGTAGATGATCTTGGTACATTCTATATTCCATCTTGCACCAGCGAAATGATATTCTTAAAATTCTTTTTACTCACACCTTGTGCCTCTTTGGCTTGGAGCCTTTTACATTAAGTGCTTGGAACTTGTGAGGGTTGACCCTGGTGGTATTTATTTAGTATGAAGACCATATGCTAGTTCTTAATTTTTATCAGCGTTAATGTCAAATTTCAGGACCATATTGCTCTACCCATGTGTTTTTTTTTCTTCTAAATGAGATCATTTTCCCTTATGCAGAACTTATTTCTCTATGGTTATGGTGCAATATTCAACTTTCTCGCGATTCTAGGAACTGCTATTGTTAAAGGTACATTCAAAAAGAAATATAGTGTCTTAATCGATTTTGACCGATTGTGAGCAATGATGTTCCTTACAGTTATCATAATTGCATTGCTAAGGAACAATTTTGTCACAAAATTCACAGGTCCTGGCAGCTTTGACATTTTGCAAGGACATTCTAAGGCGACCATGCTTCTCATATTTAACAACGCAGCACAAGGAATTTTGTCGTCCTTCTTCTTCAAATATGCAGGTAATATTGTGCTCAGTTTTGTTAGATTCTTTCACTTAATGGATTGGATCCAGATGAATCTGGGTGCTGGTTCAATGCATTTGAAATTTGTGACATTGATGTATGTATTATTAAGCGTGTGTTACCTTGAATAAAAGTTTTCAACGGATACTAACTTTGCATTTGGTGATTTCAGATACAATCTTGAAGAAGTATTCATCCACTGTTGCGACAATATTTACTGGAATAGCATCTGCAGCTCTCTTCGGACACGTTTTAACCATGAACTTCCTTCTGGGGATTTCTATTGTTTTCATTTCAATGCACCAGGTAAGCCGTATGCATTAGCTCTCTGGTCGGATCAATTGAACCTGGCTGTGAAATTTCCTCGTAACATTTTTGGCCTCCTTGGTTGTGCAGTTCTTTTCACCTCTTTCAAAAGTCAGAGACGAGCAGCAGAACGGGAAGCTAGAATTAGTCAATGCGCCGGATGATCATAGGTTTGTTCTTGAGAATCATTCTTTCTATAATATCATGGAATCAAATAGTTTACACACTTAGTTGTACTTCTCATCTGTGATTTTAACGAAGATTAAAACACATGTTTATAAGCTATACATTTGTACCATTGTGGTTTCCGACAGGGCTAAAGAATCGTTCATCAACATGGCAGCGGGAGCAAATGAAGAGGTGAAATTCTCGTAATGAAATTTCCTCGTAACATCATTTTATGAAGCTAGTTGAAATTCTCATTGTCTTTGTCCATGTCCATGTCCAGACTACTCACCGTGTTGAATCAGATGATAGAGCACCACTTCTTCCCAGATAAAAGTTTCCCCTAGAGTACGTCCACATTTCTCTTCCATCTCCCTTTATAAATACTATACCTTTGGAACCAACTTAGATAGCAAAAGTACAGTATCATCTAAATGCTAATCTGCAGAATATTCATTTGGCACTTCTTATTCAATGCTGCAGGATTTTGATTCGAAGAAATTCTTTTGGCCGGGATTATTTTTCTAGAAAACGCAGAGATTTCGATCCGAAATAACCTCCTCAGGTTGTATTCTATAAGATAGAGAGAGATCCGACCAACTTAATAGTAACATACTAAGGAGAACCTCTCCTCCTTATTCCTTCTTCTTTTATGTCTTTTCATTCTTTTTGTTTGGCCAGATACACCTACACTATATGTCTCAATGTCTCTCTCATTTACACTTTGTGACAAATTTTTAATTGCTCTTGTTTGCCTTCCCCCTTAACCGGGCTAGGCTAAACCGACCGGTTCTACTAAACCGTTATTCGTATCTCTTTGCACTTTAAATCTTTATTATAACCTCTTGGCATATCATCACAGAAAGTGTAATAACAAAGTGAAAACATGAACTCCTCGTGTTCTTCTTCGTCACCGCGTCTCTTCGCCACCAAATTGGCCATATACAGAGCTCCTCTCTTAGCTTTCTCTACCCCAAAACGACGTCGTCCTCGCCGGCGAAGAGCCTCCGACGCTCGCGACCATGGCGCAGACGGCAGTCTTCTCAGCATCTCTACTTCCTCTTCCTCTGGCGGAGGAGCCGACGACCAGAGTCTTAGTCTGGTCCTTGATGTCCATCGGATTTCAACCCTAGCCTCCTCTCGCTTCCAATGGTTCCTTGATTCCGGCAGGGATGCCTTCTCCGACCTCCAGAGTCTCGTCTCGCTCGACGATAACCGGCGGCTCGTTGTATCCTGCAGGAAATCGACGATGCAATTCGTCGGTGGTTTTGTCGTGGTTGGATTTGTTTTTACTTTTGCTCTTAGGGCTCTTCTGAGATTAGGATCGGCTTTGAGGAGTTCGTTCCAGGGTAAACCAAAGTTGGTGGTTCGGAGAGACCGGAGTCTCGGTGGCAGAGAAGTGGTCGTCGCCGTTGAAACCAGCCGTGCACTTCCGAGAGATACGAGGAGCTCCACGTCTTCTTCTCGAAGGAACATGGGCCCCTCAGGTTTCTCAGTCAGAGCTAAGCAGAAGTTGCCGAAGTGGTGGCCAACTTCATTGACAAGCCAGAGGTCGGATGTGGACAAGGAAGACTATCAGAGAGAGGCCAACAGATTGGTTCGAGGTAAATTCTAAAACTTGGAATGGCATGGCAAATTCTCAAAGTATGTCTGGTGGAGATCTTTTGGTTAGATAATAATAGTATAACCAGTCTTGCTTGTTTCTTTCAGGTAACAGCTGAAAGTTTTTCTCTTTTAAGATGGTAATACATGTGTGTTCATACTTTCATCCTACAAATGCAACTTATCAGCTTATTTCCAGCAATGGTGGATGATAGAATCAGCGGAAAGGACGTTTTGGAGGATGATATAATCCGGGTTAGCATTGTTTCTTCCTATTTGACTATGTTTTCTATGTTTTAGAAAGTATTATCATGTGATTAGGATTAACAGAAAATTACTTTGGTGTTGCCTGTACATCGAGTGATTGGCTTATTCTTTTTGTTCATACTATAAACAGCTGCGGAGATTATGCAGGATTGCTGGAATCCAAGTCTCTATCGAGCCAGCAAACACCCGGGATTCCTTCTATCGTACATCTGTTGATTTTGTTGTAAATGTCTGCAGCAGGTGTGCCTCCTTTGGTATTTGCTTATTAAGAGTACATTCCAGTTTGTTGTGTCTTTTGGGTTGATTTAGATTTCGTTTGGAAACCTTTGTAGGGCTTCTTGGGAGGCTACTGTTGTCGATATTGATGGTGAGGATGCCCGTGAGTTTATTGCTGGGCTTTCCGAGAACATTGGACTTGAAAAATTTGATGCTGTTAGGATGGTTTCTGCAGCCGTTGCTGCACGCACGCGCTCATGGTTTCTACAGGCTTGGGTTGTGTACCATCCATCATTCTCTAGTGTCTGTCAGTTATTGTAAACGTGACAATTTGCATGTTACATATCCTAGGCAAATAAACAATCTTACATTTACATATCATATGTCCTGAACTTCTAGTATTCATCTTATTTGGAATGTGTTACTGTAGGCTTTGGAAATACAAGGTAAACATTCTGAATCGCTGGCAGAGCTTTCAAAAGTATGCATTGTTCATCGTATATTCCCTCCCGACGAGTCCTCTGTACGTGTTTTAATATGATTTTTAAGATCTATCTTCTGAACATATATTTCCATGATCCTTCTGCTTGTTTGAATGTCATTTTCGTTTCGATATTTTGTCCTCAGGCTGAAATGGAAATGGTTGCTCGAGGCTTAGAGAAGCTAATGAAGCTGGAAGAGAGACAGACTCTGTTGAAAACATTCGTTGGGATATGCTGCGGCGATGACAGTCATAGAAGTGCTGCTGAGGCACTGGGTTTGGTGCACTGGTAAATTCTTCTCTACACACTCATTTTTCATGTTTAGTCTGTCTGGTGTTGGTCCATTCAACTAAATATACATATTATGGCGACAAACAAATGAATACACCTCGGTTCATTGCAGAGAAACCAAAGCGCATACCGTGCATGTCGTGGCCGCAGCTTTTGGTAGCGAAAAACTAACGCAGATATGCATTCTTAATTTAGGATTCTTTGCGTAAATTGCGCAGATTGTTGTGTAGCAACAAAGAATAAGATGATGTATGTCCATTAATCCAATCAAGAAGTAACAAATACTTTGCCTGTCTTCTGCATTTGAAGTAGCAATGTAAGTAAGAATCAGGACAACAACACTCTGTTACAGATTAATTAAGCATCTTGGGAACCTTTTGTCTCGCATACATTGATTCCTCACAAGGGTGGATATCCATGTGTAAATCAAAAGCTAAACACAGGCTATTCTACTTTTAATACCTGAACATTGCCTATTCTAACTTTGAGAACGAGTTCGAGTCGAGCTTCGAGTTATACAGATAATTTTTTCTTGCTGAATCGTCGTCTGTCTCAGCATGCCTCTTGTTTTGACTCCTATCCTTGGCGTCAGGGTCTTACTATGATCTTTCAATTCCTTTCCTCCAGAATTTATGCCATCAGCCGAAAGTTCACATCTGCTGTCGGATTGTTCTTTGTCTGGACTACCTTGGGAAGTGCAATGTCTTAATCTTCCAAGAACCTCACTCAAAGTCTTCTTCAACCAGTCTTTAGAACCGCTGAATGTAGGAGACATCAGTAAATCATAAAACCTGCTTGCAGGGATATCATCTAATAAGACAGTCGAACAATTGGCTGAAGCTTTCTCAAAACTGGATGCCCTGCCTTCAGTCTGGTCATGTTTCTCTGCCGTTTCTTCTTGACCAGATCTCGGGGTAGCATAATCTTCCCACGAGTTGGGAAACCCCAAAAGGAAATGGTTGCATACCTATATCATATGTCACATGAATCAATTTCATGTCAGAACATCAACAGCAACTGGTAGCAGTTCTAACTTCTAAGACTTAGTATCTGATTTTCTAAATTTGTTGTCGTGCATCAATGTAAATGCTATAAGAACTATTCCAGGTCACAAGTGCTTTTCTCTGCACGAACTAAGCATCCAATTGCAAACTCTAAGCAAGACTGATAAAAGCTTAGATCACATATGAGGTGCATATGAACTGAAAAGCAGAGGAAAGTTAAGACAAACCTCTGAGGAAAAGCCGTTCTGTAGGGTTCGTGATCTGTTAATCAGACCACTGATGGAAACTGTAATCCCATCCGTGGTCTCAAGAGTTGCACCGTCAAGTCTTTTCGAAATCGCTGCGGATGAAAAGAGCCTTACTGCTGATCCACTACCATGTACACATCCATCAGCAAGCAAACACGACGAATCCAACCAACCATGAATATATCTTTCATCAGAGCATTCAAGGACGAAGATCACAAAATAGCATACAATTGTCACATACAAATTACAATACAACCCAAACAAGCCCTAAGATTTTGTTTCAATTCGGACCACAGAACTCTATGACAAATCCACAAATTCCACCTCATTAACTGGTGATGTCTCAAATCATTTAACGTAGAGAGTATAAAGGTTTGTGCTTTTACCCTTTAGTCTCAAACCCTGCAACAGATAAACCCTTCCCTTGCACCCTTCTCAGCCACCAATCAGACAGCAAAACCTAAACATCCCAAACAATCCAACATATCGCATGAGAATAACGCAAGACGACCAGAATGAAACCATATACACGCGCTCTTGCTTCAGAAATCGCAATGAACACGCACCGATTTTAGGGACTGGATCGGAGTGACAGCTCCAGCGGAGAAAGGAGTTCGGGCAACCGGTTCGGGCCCCGGTAAAGAATCCGGTTCGGTTCGGGCTCGGGTTCGGGAACCAAAAGGCGGCGATCTTGGAGCAGAGAGACTCCATGGTTTTCGCTTTTTCGCGGTCATCGTCCCCTCTGGCGGGAATTGCCATGGGGGAGAGGATTAGGAAGATGGTGGCTTAGTTCTCGTAATAGCGCGTGCAATACACGTGAAACATTATGGGCCTATGGGCTTTCTGATATGCAGGCTCAGAAGCCCATGGGCTTTCAAAATATATACAGAATCAGAAGCCCATGGGCTTTCCATTTAAGAACAATATTTATTAATTTGTTTTTAAGAAAGAAGAGAAATGGGGAGAAAGGTACAAGGTTGAGGTGAGAAGCTCATTCAACCAAACAGAACTGAGAGTGACAGCCTTCAAACCCTAAGTTACAACTCACACACACCTTATAAACAATACATATCAAACATTCTAACGACAAAACGATTTAACATTGTTCCATTGTGTCTTACCAAACCCACCACCAAAACAAACACATAACCCCATCTCTCTCTCTCTCTCTCTCTCTCTCTCTCTCAGTCCTTACCTATCTCCTCATATACATAGACATATGTCTAGGCAGAAATCTTGAATCATCGGAGAAAGTCTTTTACGGGTCTTTGTTTTTTTTTGTTAACAGGTGATCAAGTTTCAGTGGATGGAGGCTTCAACAGAGGCTGCAGAGCTTTCACTACAATGCTCATGTTTGGCCTAAACTCTGCTTCATATTGCACGCACAGCGCTGCCACAGCCGCAAGCTGCATCATCAAATACAACATGGCAACCCAGAGAGAATCTTATAAGCCTTTAGTTGTTCATATCTCCATGGATTTACATGTTTTTACCTTAGCCACTGCTTTAGGTGGATACTCTCCTTTAAGCTTTGGATCAATACATTGTTTGACTTTATCTTCACTTAGCCTTGGTGTTGCCTGACAAAAGCCGATTAATTCAAAGTTCAGCCGAGTTATTTGAAGCAATTTACATGGATCTTGATACTTACCCAGGTAACTAGACTTTGTTGACCACGCGGCATTGTATGATCAACGGGTTTTCTTCCAGTCAGAAGCTCCAGAAGCACTACACCAAAGCTGTATACATCGCTCTTTTGTGTTAGCTGTCCCGTCATTGCATACCTACATAGCAAATGTCAATTCAAATCTCTGTACATAACTTACTGAATCAAAAACAAAATGATAGACTTGCATAAGCATGTAATGGGCAGATAAATATTAATCCTTTTTAAGTTTTCTAGTATTCGAGTGATGCAGAAACAAAGAAAGATGGTGTGAAGCATTACTCGGGAGCGTGGTAACCAAATGTTCCTAAAACTCTGGTTGAATGAAGGCGAGCAGCCATGTCAGGAGCCTGATTCGATAGATTAAAATCGGCAATCTTGGCATTGAAGTCTTCAAAGAGAAGCACATTACTGGATCGAATGTCTCTGTGTATTATGGGAGGTTGAACTTTCTCATGCAAGTATTCCAGACCCCTAGCAGCATAAACAGCAATCCTCACTCGCTGCATCCAGTCAAGGGTTGGACCTGGCTGCGCCCCTTGGACTCCCTTTCGCCCTTTTTAACATCAAATTTGTTCATATATCCCATCATTTCTCCACCCAAATCACACCAAAACATGTTAAAAATGGCGATGAAAAGAAAACTCTTCCTACCGTGTAAAATGTCATGCAAGGATCCCATTGTGGCAAACTCATATGCAAGGACACGGATATTCCCTTCAACGCAGTAGCCAAGGAGCTGAACAAAATTTTCATGCTTCAGCTTTGAAACCCTGGAGACCTGTTATTAATGCAATGGAAGAAGATAATAAGAACTATCCGCTTGAACAACAAGGCAAACTCAATAGTCAAGATGGAGATGTGCATCTTTCATCAGACTCATAACACACACCTGCGTCAAAAACTCGATATTTGATTCGGGTTCAGCTGAATTGTCAAGCTTCTTCACTGCCAACGTCTTTGCATCATTCAAGGTCGCATAATATACTCTTCCATACGATCCTTCTCCGATCAATGCTTTCGAACCAAAATTGTCTGTCTTTTCTTTTAACTCATCCAATGACAATGCTGGCACGTCGATTGGGGGAGGTTCCTTTAAGACATCAGGCTTCACAGAAGCTGCTGGTTTTCTCGCAAGTCCTTTACATACAAAACACGAAAAGAAGATGAATACCCTTTGGCAAAATCTAGTAATATCCAATTTCACACGGTTTAGCATAAGGAAGCAAGTTTGAAAGAAAGAACCGGCAACGAAAGGAAGAAGAATAAGAAAACCATTTCACCTCATGTTAGACTCCACATTTCACTTTTTTTTTTAAATCTTTATAATAGGAAAACACAGTTGCCTATAGAATCATCAACCACTTGTACACATCAAGAGGGAATATCGGGTATAAATATATGACAGATCATAGAATGATACCATCATTGTGGTGTGTAGAACTTTTCAGGCTTTCATGCTCAGCCGAGTGGTAAGGTTCTTCTATGTGACAAGCACAGCACAGCCACCTACGCATTTTTTCTCTTTTTCCTATATCAAGATCGTCTATGGCTCTTGGTTTATCCAACCGAACAAAGTAACCGGGTGAACGGTCATTCGCCTGCAAGGTCATCAACGCAAATGGCTCATAAGGTTTTGCAAGATTTACACAGAGAGCTCTCCATCTCAAATGACAAGCAGAAAAGGAACCTCCTGACAGGCTATAATACAAAAGATGTTCTTACATTGCAAACTGAAATGATCATACTTATATTTCGTATTTAGCAAGATATTTATTTGATCATAAACGTATGAATTCTCACTCGTGCAATACAGATCGAAATTTCACCTAAAGTTAATACCTTTACACAATTTCACCAACACATAAACGCCACTAATCAACTCTCGAAATACCCAAATGGAGAAACGCAGAAATCTACTTCATCTCTATAGACAAAGAACATGATCAAGGGGTTGATATAAAACTCTTACCACCGGACCACGTCGATGGTAATCACCTTCCATTGGAATTCACGCACAAATTGGCAAACAGAAAATAATCTCCGAATTAAAACGGGGACGAATGAGAGCAGAGACGATGGGGATCGAGTTCCTCAAGGAATTGTGAGAGCAAAAGAAATAACAAAGAAGAACACGGAGATCCCAAAGGACTGAAAACAACCCTGAACTCAAAAGATAAAAGAACTAAAAAAAACGAACAAACAGCTAAGATCAAGAAGGAATGCGTCAAAAGCAAGCGACAGATTGGCGAATTCAAGAATAGGAAGTGTCCCCCTTAAAAAAAAACCCCAAATTTAGATTCTTATTCTATGAGAAAAGGGTGAGAAGAATCACCTGTAAAGGCACTCACTTTCTCTCTCTCCTCCTCTCAAGAGAAACTGTACAATCTGTCTGTGTCTGGGGTTTGTTTAATTTAATGTTTTGGATATGGAAGGAGAGAGAGGGAGAGAGATAGACGTGCGCAATATAATGGATTGTCTTTCGAGGAGAGAGAGAGAGAGAGATAAGAGGAAATAATAAGATGGGGAAGAGAGAGACGCAAACGCGGCTAAATAAAATGAATAATATTAAAGTATTATATCATCCTTTTTGCGCGTATATAAGTAGCCATTTACTGTTTATTTGAATTTGTACAAAAAAACGTATTTCGCTTGTTGGAGCCTAACTGACTTTCTTATTATGATTAAATACTTCAAATCAATTTTCACTATATTATACAATACTATGAAAATTAAAAAAAAAATCGAATTCAGGTGAAATGGTATCAGGATTACTTAAAATGTTTTGAAATTGGGCATCGAACACAATGGTATATATATGGGTTATAATGTTATCTCCCCAAATTCATTTATTGTAAATAAGTGCCGTGCCCATCAAGTAAAGGACACCAATTTACAATGATAACATACCTCTGAGTTCTTATTCCATCTCAAAGGCACCTTCTTTAATCGAAATCATGAGCTTTCCAAATGCTAGCGACTTTCTATTGACATATTTTTATTTGGTTGACTTTGGAGGATCTTTATTATCTCACCAAAAAAAAAACATTTGACTTTGTTCAACCTCAAAAGTTGTTGAATTAAATCTGATTAAAATATAAATTATTTATGTGTATATATATAACATTAAACAATTTTATATCAAAATATTAACTTTTTTATTTATTAAATTAAATCCAAAACTATATCTGAAAAAACAAGATTTAGACTCAAAGTTGAGACGACATGGACTTGTTTTGGGTGATGGTAATGGTACAAGGAAAAGCTACATCTTAGCAGCACTTACATGCTCACCAAAGGTTATGTGATTATGTACGATCCAAGTGGGAGGAGCAAAGTAGATGGAATCAGTGTCCATCAATCACCATAAGCGTCCTTCAACCCCTCCCCGTGAGACTTCAGTTTCCTTCTGCGTGATCGCGGGAACAGTAACTGCTGGATTTTCTTCTCGGCCGCCATTTCTGTCAAAGCCTGTGACAAACAATGATCTCATAATGAGAAAGAGCATGAGATTCGATCTCGAGTTTGTTCTAACATCATTCTGGGATGCAAAGTAGGTATCTTTTTCGATGTTAAGTTGGAGAAAATCTCTCTCACTCACCCTTGCTTTGAAAGGGAAACGGTGCGTTTGAACTTCTGCTCCCACGAAAACTCTCACGTCCATTCCGAGACTATCAACGCTGATCAGGTTAGCTCCCTGCATGATTGCGAGCCGAGATAACATGTAAAAGATTCACATCAAAGCAAGAAAAGATTGAATAGATAATGTTTGAAAACTGGGTCTTATTTGGTATGGAGGCATGCCAAAACAAATTGCATAAATTGCATCGATACCTCTACATGAAGACCCTTCTTTTTGCAAAGCGCTTTGAGGGCGATGTTGCAGTTAATTCCCTTCTCGTTGAAGCGCTCCATGATTGCCGAAGTAGAGTGCACTAAGATATCTGGTTCGGCATCTTGGAAAGCTTGTAAACTTACAGAAGACTAAAAAAGAACAAAGATTCTAAGATCAATGAACAAACAAACTGATGAAAGATTCATCTTAGCCCTCCAAATGATTCTCAAATTCTTAAAACACACTCGTTTACTACGGGGCATCGGGTTGGGATCAAATCGAATACATACAAAAGAAAGAACATACCTGAATTCCGTAGACTGAGAATAGCTGTATCCCCACGATCTCTAATCTATAAAGAGTTGAATTCATGTCATGTCCTTCGCGTCTTGAACTAGTGCTTGGATAATCATCATCTAAAGCAGAATGTCAAAATAGACGAAACAAAAAGCGTCAAATGAAAAGCTTCTTCATGACAACACATTCTATTAAGCAATAAGTTTAAAACATCGACATAAAGTTGAAGCATCTGACTCGTGTCAGCAGAAAAACACAAACGGTCGAAAACTGACATGCTGGAGCAAAGAGAAGACAGAAAGACCTTGACTCTCCCAGTCATAGTCATCTCTATCTTCCGAGATAAATAGTCTCCTTATATATGATTCCTCATCAAGGAAAGCAGGCCTAAGACACCCAAGAATAGATACACCATTTGATGGATAGTCCATTCTTCTATCATAGTCCACACTGATAGCCTGCAAGATATTGTTAGACTTTGCTCTTATCACACCGACTCGTAAAGGATCAAGAGCAAAGGAAATGCATATTGTTAGACCAACATGTGTCGAACAAACAATCTTATATGGTTTTCAGCATATTTAACTGAGTATGATGCAATACGGGAAAATTCAAACCGAAGGAAGTAGAAGCAACACAATTAATAAACATTTCAATCCCAGTTCAAGGCTTCTTGTAAACAGACAGAGTACCAAGTGACTCAGCAGAGAAATGTTACTTTGAAAATTATATTAGCCTTCATGGTAATGCTAAGTTTACGGCTAAATTACCTTTGCTAGGCGTTTGGCAAAGTAAATAGGATGAACTCCACTGGAAGAGTTGGGTATTCCCCAATCAATCGGAATATCACCCGCTTCAGAATCCATTATCTACTTGAATTTCAACATAATCAGAAAAGAAAAATAGTTAGATAATTTGCATCACAAGTTTCCCCAGAAACAAGGAGAGTATAACAACTTTCAACCTACCTCAAAATAGTGGTCATCAAAAATTATATCATCAAGATTACTGATATCTGAAATGTTATAATCCTCAGGGAGTCGTGTGTTTTCGTATAGTGGGACATCCATCCCGATAAAGGCTTTCTACAAGTAGGAAATCAGAACTGGGATTACAAAGAAGATACACTGCAAATATACAGCGGAAATATGAAACGAACGGAATGGAAAACCTCTATTATGTGCTTAAATTGGTGCACGAATACAAACACATATATCGACTAACTTGTCCAGTTCTATTTTTGAATATATGGGACAAGAACTTGATGAAAAAGCAATACTACTTCCCTGGGGAAGAATCGGTATTAAATAATAATGACACTTACAACAGGATTACTTGCTCCAGGATCTTCTAAGATGTTATCATCATCGAAAATTTCCAAAAATATATCTAAAATTAAGCAACAGAAAAAGATGATAAAACCAGTGAGAAAGTGAGTGATAAAAATCTATAGTGAAACCATCAAATTTTCATTGGGCTGACCTCCATAATCATCTATGACATACTTAAATTCAGACCATGAAGTTTGATCATGAGGTTCACAATGTATTGCTCCGGGAAACACCAGCACAGCTCTACTATTGCCCTAAAATTTGACAAGAGAAACCATTTATCAGGTAATATAAACACAAACAGTATTCAACAAAACTAAACATACTCTATTCATTTGCCTTCTTCATCAATTGAGATGTTTAAATTATTTATTTTTCCGAGTACAAACCTCAACCGTAGTCCTTGCTATTTCAGCAGCGGAGAGTTTGGTCTCCCGGACCCTTTTGCAAGGTTTCAAGTCTTCAAGAGGATGATAGCCTCCCTTACTAATGTAGCTAGACGAATCAGGAACCGAATCTGGATAATCAGCAGCCACTGAAACTTTTGTAAGGCCATCGTCATGTCCCCCCGATGAGACATGGGATGCTGATCCGAAAAAGGGAATCTTGCATCTGAAACTGGTAAGTGAAATAGAGCACAAGAGAATTAGCCTTCACTCATGGAAAAAACAAAACAATGGCTTAGAGAAATATCCGATAGTTAAAAGGATAAAAACAGAATACACAGAGTTTGCAATTAACAACAAAGAGAAACCTGTGATACGAGAATATCTATGCATATATGTATATCAACATACATATAGATTGCACGCATACCTTAGAACGGAAAGGTTAGAAGCACCACATCCATCAAACTCTCGTTTGGCTGCATGAACGTTCCTTTTGCAACTCATGTAGGAAGACAACTCGTCCGTGTAACATTGATGACAATGTGATGGACCTGGTGAACCCATCCAGAGAGAATTCAATTACTGGTGATTAGTCAAATGAACTTGCCAGGGCGAAACCAGAAGATAAATTATGAAGCCAAAAGAAGAAACCACTGATGAGAACTTGAAATTTGTACTTAACTGTACAAGATCTCTAACAAAGCAAAAACCTTTTTTCCACGGAAACGAAACAAAATCATTTGATTTGCCCAACATGATCAAATCATTCAGCAGGGGAAAAGAAATGACCCAAAAAAGAACATTGGACATTACATTCTACTGCTTTTCCACTTCTCAGCAACCACTAAAAGGTCAAATTCATCTTCCCATTAATCAATAGCAGGCTAAGAAAAAATCGGGGAAAAAAAGGAAATGCGTATCAAGCACCCTAATCTAAGAAGATTCAATAGCAATCTGAGACCGGAGATACGGCAGAAACACAAGACAGAGACCCAGCTTTCGGAAGAAAAAAATCAATTAACAATCAAGTGGGTCAGGAGAAACAATCTCGGACATGCTTTTCCGATTTGATAATGAGTAAATATACTCACAGAACCATGACAACCAAAAATAACTTCACACAAGGCTGATAACGAAATAAATGAATCCGAATGAAGAAAGATCTCGCGAG
>CM071862.1:3771642-3783270 GCA_036759665.1 Gynandropsis gynandra
CTGGGTGAATTCCCGAGGAAAAGAGAAGAAGCCGCCGCGATCGCCATGATAGAGAAAAGTGAAGGTAAAACAACAGAGAAACGAAGATCGGAGAAATCGAAGTTCAGCCGCCGGGAAATATCACAGGAGCAATTGAAGAAGGAAAAGAAGAAGAAGCCGGTGGATCGCCGCCGTTGTTTCTGACCAAACTGTCTCTCTCTCTCTCTCCGTCGCTCTCTTCGTCTGGAGTTTTTTATTCAGTTTACTGTCGCATCTTATTAATTTCGTGACTGCGTTCTTCGCCAGGAACACCAGAAACTGTGTTTTTTATTGTTTTTTATGGATTTTATTTTGTCTTTTTCTCCCTTCGTGGCAAATTTGTTTTCTTTTTTACAACTTCCATAGAGGAAAAAATATGTGTGGTGGTGGTTGCCAATTTTCATGATCTCAAAGAAAAATTCGTTTTTTTTTAAAAAAAAAGAAAGAAAGAAAAAAATCTAAATTTATTTTTCATCGAAATTAAAAATCCGTAATAATAACATTCGGGATATTCCTTTTGAATCTTCAATAAATGCTTGAGGAAACAAAAGGGTATTTTGGCATCTTAGATTTAGTCCATGAAAATAAAAAGTTTTTTTTATTTATATATATACTCTGAAAATATATGAATTCTGTAAGTTTCAGATTCACATAGCATTAATATCAATTACCCGTAGTTGGTGAAGATATTTAGAAAATAAGACTGAAATCTTAAATCAATATATAACGATATGGATACAAGGTCTGGTAAACCGAAGAAAACCGGCTTGGTTTAATTCGGTTTTGGTTCGGTATGCTCGTACCACCTGAAACTGTCAGATAGCCCCGTAATCTCATTTTGATCAGCTTTTTACCAGCCAACCAAACCGAAGAATCCTCCAATGGCGGCAATAAGCATCAGTTTTTGCGGCTCTTCTCCTCAGGTTCTCCATCTACAGTCTCAATCAACCTTTGTTACTCGGCATCCCACTTTTTCCAAACCCCTGTTTTGTCTCTCTGTCGGAGAATGGTTGCCCGCGAAGCTCTTCTATTCCTCCAGAAAATTTCGTCGGAGACCCACCGTCGCTGTCGCCGCTGATTCCGATTCCGATACCCTGGGAGGCGCGAATTCTTCTTCGCCGGCGAAGAAACTACGTGAGATTCTGGAATCTCCTGGTGTTCATCAGGGTCCGTGCTGTTTCGATGCTCTAAGCGCAAAGCTCGTCGAGCGAGCTGGGTTTCGTTTCTCTATCGCCGGTGGTATGCACTCTCCATTACAAGAGAATGAAAACATTATCGTCCTTCGTTCTGGTTCTTGATATGATTAGATATGGATTTGAGTGATCATAATCTTTTCAAGCGGCTCGAGCTTATGATCATGACAAAATTAGCCTTCTTTTGTTTACGTTGATTCCAAAACTCGAAATCAATCTGGCTCTGTATCATCTTCGCTTCAATCATGTGAAATTGGTGTCCTGACATATTATTGATTGAAGTTTTAGTATGGGTTTTGCATTTGACTCGATTGTGTTGTGTTTGCTCCAAGTTGAAAGCTTTGCACTTCGTATCTGTAAAGATTTCGATTTCTTAGCTAAAAACACAATGGAGAAAGTCTTTCTTTCATGATTTTGTTGGATGTTTATATCTTAATGTCATTTCACTCGATCTTATAGGGTTCTCTATATCAGCTGCTCGGTTGGGTTTACCCGATACAGGACTTATTTCGTATGGAGAAATGGTAGATCAAGGTCAACAAATTACTCAAGCTGTGTCAGTTCCCATCATTGGAGACGGTGGCAATGGATTCGGAAATGCAATGAATGTCAAGAGGACTGTCAAGGGATATATCAAAGCTGGATTTGCGGGGATCATTCTGAATGATCAGGTTTGTAGCAATGGAAAGATTTCTTGGCCCTTTTTGTATCCTTGTATATTGTTGTGTGCAATGAAGATGGATCAGCCGATAAAAGGTTCTAATTGTTAGGTGGACTAGAGATTATAATAATGTGGTATGTGTCGTCAATTGTTCGGTGTCTAATTGGTAGGTATATCTAATTGGTCGGTATGGGAAAATGTTTGGTGTGTCTACCTAATTGAAGAGCAAAAGAGTTGTTATAAATACTCATTAGTATTAGTTTGCAGAGACAAAGCAAAGAAGAGAGAAACGCTAAAAATATATAAGGGATACTTTAGGTTATTATAAGTGTATTTCAAAGATGCTAAGTTTAGTACAATGAAGTATTAAAGTAAATACTCAAAAGGTGTGTGTGACGATTGATGGTTTTCTAGAAACTATTGGCGAAGGGAGAGAACTAACAGTGTAAGAAGGTGAGATGGTATGTATACCGGAAAACACAAGTTAGATTAAAGAGTGCGGGGTTTTGGGAAACATATGTGAGTGTTCCAACTGCACTTAGATACTTGTGAGGTACACATGGAAAGAGTCTTACTATAACTTTTGTAAAGTTCTATCGTTGTTATATTGAATTTCCAGGTTCCGATCTGGGCAAGACGTAGGGTTGTCACACCGACGATCTGAACTCATTAACTTCTTGTGTTCATTTTATTTAAGTCTTTGGTTGTTTATTCATCTCTTGAATCAAACCGTTTTGTATTTTAAACCGAGAGGTGTGAGTTTAACAGTTGTTTGTTCCGCCAAGGATTCGATCCTTGAAAACACCTACAAGTGGTATCAAAGCACGAGTTGGCTTTGGATTGACCTCACAGGATGTCTTCGGCTAAAATCGAAATGGATAAGTTTGATGGGAGCGGAGATTACATGCTTTGAAAGGAGAAACTTACAGGTCATCTTGAGCTTCTTGGTTTAAGTGAAGTTCTGGAAGATGGAGGTGTATCTGAAGCCGAACTAGAAGGATTGAGTGATAAATTTGTTTAGAGTTTCTTGCTGAACCAATTGTTTATCACTCACAACCTTCTTGCACCTTAATTTAGGTCCTTCTAGTTCGGCTTCAGATTCACATCCATCTTCCAGAACTTCACTTAAACCAAGAAGCTCAAGATGACCTGTAAGTTTCTCCTTTCAAAGCATGTAATCTCCGCTCCCATCAAACTTATCCATTTCGATTTTAGCCGAAGACATCCTGTGAGGTCAACCCAAAACCAATCCGTGCTCTGATACCACTTGTTGGTGTTTTCAAGGATCGAATTCTTGGCGGAAGAAACATCCGTTAACCTCACACCTCCCAGTTTCAAATACGAAACGGTTTGATTCAAGAGATGAATAAACAACCAAAGACTTAAATAAAATGAACACAAGAAGTTTAACGAGTTCAGGTCGTTGGTGCGACAACCCTACGTCTTGCCCAGATCGGATCTTGGAAATTCAATATAACAAAGATAGAACTTTATGTGTACCTCACAAGTATCCAAGTGCAGCTGGATCGCAAAATCCCGCACTTTTTAATCTAATTCGTGTTTTTCGGTATACATACCATCTCACCTTCTTACACTGTTAGTTCTCTCCCATTCCAAGTTTCTAGAAAACCACCAATCATCACACACGCCTTTGAGTATTTACTTCAATACTTCATTGTTTAGCATCTTTGAAGTACACTTATAATAACCTAATGTATCCCTTATGTATTTTTAGTGTTTTTCTCTTCTTTGCTTTATCTCTACAAACTAATACTAATGAGTATTTATAGCAACTCTTTTGCTCTTCAATTAGATGGACACACCAGACATTTGTCCACACCAAACAATTGACCACACATACCACATTCTTATAATCTCTGTCAACCTAACAGTTGTGTTCATTTAAGATGGAGCAGCCGATAAAAGGTTCTAATCGTGGTATTTTACCAAGTTGGATTCTACTAATAAGAACTGATTAACAGAAAGAGAACGCTGATAAACATACTCTTACCGATGATCTTTTACATAAACGGATGGTGTTTCTTTTCATCATCAGTTTCTTGTCCATATAATCCTGTAGCTTATTAAACTGTCACTGTAAGGTGTATTCGAAAGCGTATGACAACACACATGGAAGAAGAGTAGTTTCAAGAGAGGAAGCTGTGGTGCGTATAAAAGCAGCGGTTGATGCAAGGAAAGAGAGTGGCTCAGACATTGTCATTGTCGCTCAAACTGATTCCCGAGAGGCATTATCAATGGATGAATCACTTTGGAGAGTAAGGGCTTTCGCAGATGCTGGAGCAGAAGTTCTCTTCATTGATGCACTTACTAGTAGAGAAGAACTGAAGGCTTTCTGCAATGTCTATCCCCTAGTTCCAAAAATGGTAAGTTATCGAAAAAATCCCATAATAATTCTCTAACTTGTATTAAACTAACCCCTTTTTTTTTAGTTTAATTTTTCATCAGCTTGTCTATTACTTCAGAATCATACATGTTATTTCCACAATAATATATAAACTTCTGAAATTATCCAAATTGATTCACGGACATAAACGCCCGTTCAATTGCCCAATTTGGAAATAATTTCATATATTATTTTGAAACTGCATATTAGTTCATGTATTATTATGAAAGTATCATGTTATTTCTCAGTATGATGCGACTTTATGGGGACATGCAGGCTAGTATGGTTGAAGGCGGGGGCAAAACCCCGATCCTCAATCCGATTGAGCTAGAAGAGATTGGATATAAGCTAGTGACATATCCACTTTCCTTGATGGGAGTGTCTATCCAAGCAATGCAGGTAACACATCTAAGTAATGTGTACGGCCTTGTTTCAGATCTATGCACCCCGAGTAGGCTGAGCAACTAACATGTGGAAAGCAGGACTCTCTATCAGCCATCAAGGGTGGTCGTATTCCTCCGCCAGGAAGCATGCCATCTCTAGATGAAATCAAAGAGATTTTGGGCTTTGATGCATATTATGAGGAAAATAAGCGATATGCTATATCTTCATCGGATAGAGGTGAGTGACAAGTGAGACTGGGAACGTTTTCCCTTCTTTCGCTTACATATGGGGCAATGTTGCCTTTATTTCATTGTGTCTGTTAATCTCTAACCTGTATAGAATATACATGGCAGTGAGCAGTAGCGTGTATGGTATCCAACGAGCTGCTCAAGATGAGAGAGACGAGAAAAGTCAAGGGTCCGAGGACGTTGTTGTTGAAGTCATAACACCTGATGTGTACAATGAATACCGTGCAGATGGATCAAAAGACCCTTTCACTAGCATTTGGTCCCGAAGCCTGAGGATTAAAATCACAGGACGTGACGGTTTGGAGAAGCTGGACGTCAGAATTCCTGTAAGTTTTGGTCTCAAAATGAACCAACCTAATTGTTATATGAATGAGCAAGTGGCTGAAATGTTGAAACTGTGGTTGAGGGGAACAGGCCGGGTTCTTGGAGGGAGTAACCAACATAGTTCCAGGTACATAACATAAATGGTCGAAATTTGATATGGTGTGAAAGACTAATAGACACTGAGACTAAAAGGGTATTCAAAGCTTTGCAGCCTTAGGAGGTGTGAACTTAAAGCAATTGCTGAACGATGCGGCTGATGAACCTGGAGGGAAGATTCTGCTTGATTTCAATGACACCATGGGAGACAGAATTCAAGTCTTTTTAGTTTGATACTTTCTTCATGTACATGCGTATATAGTTATCTAATAAATAAATACCAAACCCAAAAGAAAAGCCTTACAACATCATCTTCTTTGGGCTTGATTCACGAATGATAAGATTTAAAGAAAAAAAGGCAAGAATTTTATTGGTTCAACAAAATGTATTACAGAGAGAGAGAGAGAGAGAGAGGGAGAGAGTATGGTGTACATCTGTATGTGCATATAAGAAAGAGAAGGGCATACCCGAGTAAGGTTTGCCTCACTGATACAAATCTCACAACAATAAAGCTCCATTCGTTCAATAATAGGAAGTAAATATAAAAAAAGCAGAGATGAAACAGAGCAAGCAAACGACCAGTTCATATCAGCGTTTAAATCAATCTCGCCAACTTTTAATCCGATAATCAAAGGCAAACTCTACCTTCTTATCGACCCGAAAAACTTAGTCTCGGAGCAGCCAGACGGTAGGGTATACCGATCTTTGAAACCTCTCGGAGGTTGAAGTTCCGTGAATTTACTGATGAATCGCTTTAAAATGTACGTGATCTTACCGGTATCCACCATATGGTTGCTGCGGATAGTAACCGCCCTGGCCCATCATTGGATTATAGCCTGGCATGCCAGGACCAGGTCCCATCCTGGGTTGTGGTTGCATTGGGTAGCCTTGTCCCATGTTCATGCCCATGCCCATCCCCATTCCCATTGGTTGTTGGTTCATGCCTCCATAGCCGCCACCAACACCCCCCATTGGTATGTTGGACCCCACCATTGGAGTTGGTGGAGGCCTCATGCCACTCGTGCCCGCTCGCCCTAAGCCTGAACCTGAACCCATGGCTTTACCCATTGTGACTGTGGATGTCACTTGAGTGGTTGTCTGTTTCTCCAGCCGTTTCTCTTTCCTGTTGATTGCATCAAAGTCGACTCCTATATCTGCCAAAGGGTTGGTTTTTGCTGCAAGAAATAACAGAAAATAAGCACGAAGTTAGTAGTCTGTTAAAGGTAAATACGCCATACATAGCCAAGAATGATGTGGGCGAGATCACCACTTACGTCCAGATATGTTTAAGTTAACAAGGCCTCTGCTCAACGTGTCTGCCCAGATTGCTGATTTCAGCTCGAACTTCTTCTCAGCCTGTGGCTGAGGAACAATATCAAGTGCTCCGGTTAAAGGTGTGAGAGCTGATTGAGATGACGTTGTTCCCAGCGTGCTTGGTCCAGTTGACGTGAAAGTGTCACCAAAGACATTGTTACCATGCTGCTGACCAGCTGGTGCACTAAGTGTTCGATACGGAGTTTGAGAGCTCAATGAAGGAGCAGAAACAGGTTGCGGAAGGTAGCTTCCACTTGTGGGTTGAGGAGCATACAGTGGAGTTTGGGAATTTGCAGGAACAGGACCTTGTTGATGGACGAAACCTCCACCATTAAACGACATACCTCCCGTCAGATTCTGGGGCTGAGAAACCATGTTATATGGTTGCGCAGCTTGACCAAAAGGAGTCTGTGCAGGCATGTTTGGAGCTGTAGATACTGGCTGGGGATGAAAGTTCTGGTACATGTTACCGCTGGGAGCAAATTCAGATGTCGGTAATGGTGGGCCTGGTTGTGCAGGTAGAGAAGCCAGAGGTCCAGAGGGTGGGAGAATGCCTGCAAGAATATCAAGTTCACTTTCTGACGCGGTTAATTGCTCTTGAGGAAAAGCTTGTGAATTTGATGGAGATTGCATATTTGGGACACACGGATTAGGATTAGCAACAACAGAGAATGATTCCCCAAAGCCAAAGTTATCAGTACTGTCGGGTTTTGGGGCAGCCAGATGTGATACGTCCGTGGTGCGGGTCGGTTGAGTTGACTGAAAAGGAGTTGCAAAACTCTGCTGTTCAGTGTCAGCAGAAGGGATCGCTTTAAATGGTGAGTCACCGAATGGATCATCGAAAGGCTGCATAATCAGGAGGAAAAGTTATCCAAAATGTACAAGAACAGAATATTGTGCATATTTTTCTCGCTAACCCAGAATACTCAGTGTGAACCCATTGAAAAGAGCCTTGAGCATCTCTGGCTAGACCCGATGTCAATACCTGAGTTGATGACTGAGAAGACGCAAATGATGGAGCAGGATCAGAGTTTGGCTGTCCATTGGTTTCAATCGAAGCAGAATCAGCGGGTACAATAGCCAATGGGTTTGGTGCAAATACATCTGAAAGAGAGCCGAGCAAGTCCATCTCAATATTGTTTGAGGCGGGTGGGGCAGAAGCTGGAGGGCCAGACGCAGGAGCTGGAGCAGTATCTACAGGGGCAGGTGCTGTAGGACCAGCTGAAAAGGAGAAAAATGTTAATATGCATGATATCTTTGTAATACTGCCTCCATGGTAGGTAAACTGTGATATAATATGGAATAAAGTTATCTCAGAGCTTTATCTGAACTAAATGGCTTGAAGAAAGACAACAATGCAAACTACAACGTGACTTTTGGATAGCTCAGACTACACTCCGAAAAAGCAGGCCTTGGTGGCCCATACCAAATTCTAGACCTCAAATGAGAAAGCATTTTCTAATGACTTCACGCAGAATTCCGCATTATGACAATAAATCCTGATGCAGATGATGAGATTAAAAGGCCAAACAAAAGCTGAAAGAACTTAGCTGTTACAAGATAATTTCATACGTGGAGGACTCAATACCTGAAACCGCACCACGTGGATCAAATTCATCAAACGCCACTACTCCCTGGGCTGGAGGAGATGATTCATCACCAAAACCAGCAGTCGTTTTGTCTCCACTGTTTCCAGTAGGAGGAGAAGTAGATCTCGGCGCAGGTCCTGAAGCAGCCACCTGTGGAGTCTCTCCTCCATCCCTTTAATCCAAATTCAAACTAAATACATCAGAATCACTCAAAAAGAAGGTACTTGTCAGTTTTCACAGTTGAGAATTTTCACCGTTCACTGTACACAGGACTTCGTGATTCACTAACAGCTTCTTCATAACTTGGTGGTGCACCAATATTTTGTTCAGAAAACCTCCTCTCAAGTGGCCTGCTTACAGATCCCAAATAAAGAAATGAGTTGACATGTCATCCCTAATATTTAAGTAATCCATAAAGGCCTATTAATGTTAGAATAATCTTAGAATTTACCTCCCCTCCCGTGGATGGTCATCAGCTCTGGCACCACTACCCCTACATGATTAACAGGAATGAATCAAACTATATTCTAGAATAATAAAAAAAAACTAGTTCAAAGAGGTTCAGAAGATTCTTAGGACAAGCTTTTTCCACATGAGGAAATTTAACCTCTTCTTCAAGGTTAACATGTACCATCTGAATAGAACTGATATTTTCCAACGATTATCTCCCTTATTATTGAGTTCAAGTAATAAGGTGAAAAATAGAATTTATATTTAAAGATCTACCGTGATGAAGACTGGACATCGTCCTCGAAAGCCCTGCCTCTGTCAGAACTTCTACTTCTTGACTCATATTGGTAATCAACACTTCTGCTCCTTCCACGGTAATCGTCGTCCCTATATCCATCTCTCCCATACCGATCTTCAGAATCTCTGGAGTAACGATCACCATCGCGGCTATATCTATCATCATCCCTGTAGCTTTCTCTTCCATAACTACTACGCTCTTCATCCCTGCCCCCATAGCGGTTTTCATAATCATATCTGTCACCGTATCCTCCTGAAGGCCTATACATCCCACCTGGTGCAGAGCCGCGATACCTGTTGCAAATTAGTGTCCATGCTTTACCATATTCAGAAATTGAAGCAGTAGTATTCGTGTATCACTTTATCCAAATCTTATAGTTTAACACACAAAAAGTGAAACCACAGCATGAATTTCTCAACAGACTGAATGGAGTAGAAAGTCATGACTTTCTTTTTCGGGTGATAACGATTTAAATAGAAGCTAAGGATGTCAAAGGACCACTCAGAAAACGTAACTAATTCAGTAAGTAACCAAGAGGGCGATGGTGGAGTAAAATGCCAATGATGGCTAAACATTAAGTCAGTAGAAGTAAAAACAAATGCGCACAAGATGTACCCCAGAAGGAAAAGATAAAGAAATTTCAGAAAGCTACACAGAGACGAAGACTTACTTGTCCCTGTTAGCAGCCGCCTTCTGTCTGACTTCTGCTATTCTTTCTTTATCATTCACCAAGGACACAAGGCTCTGTGACTTCTTCCTAACATTGCTACCTTGATCTCTACCACTGGAATCAATATATTGAAAATTGGCCAAGGTCTGCAAGAAGTACAAGGAAATATTTCTTCAGAGTGTTAATTAAGTGTTGAAAAACAGCTAACAAGTTTCTCTATGAGAGCTCCCAAAATAAATAAGCAAGAACAATCATTACCGATATTTGATATGCGCGTTCTCGAATCTCATCCACGACACGTTCGGACCCATGGCCTACCATGTACTCCAAGACTGTCAAAGCCTGAAGTGCAAAGAAAAGATAAACAACAAAAAATAGTTTCATTCACTGTTACAGCACAATAAGCAGCAAGATATTTATATATTTTACCTTATAGACGTGCCGCCAATTTTTTCCGGTGTCACTAAGCCGTTTCCATACGATACTCATGATCATCTGATACTCGTGGCTGCAGGGAATTAAACATATTATATATCCATAACAAAGTACATCCAGAAAAAAAAAATACCACCAGAAAGAACTTTGTGATTACTAATTTCTTGAGGCTTGCGCAATTTCAGCAAGATGTGATCCATGCGGACCCCATGGCTCATTGCTTGTAGCATCCAGAACCTGAAGGACAGAACGAGGAAGACAAACAAATTATGTGAAAGATATGTCGGAAAATTTGCCTTTAAATTTTATGACCTTGCTAGCAGACAAGGAGTACTAATCCAAAATAAGAACCATGGCATTTTCAATAAGGCATACAGTACTTAATCCAATAAGATAATACAACTTATAAAGCGAATCAACATAAGCCCTTTCAGAGAATATTATGGACGAGAGACAGTATCCTTGTCCAAGCTTGTATCAAACTCTGGAAATTAAAAACATAAAAGAAGCTAACAGCATGCTTTACCTTCTGTTCTATTCCGGGAACTTTGAGCACTTTTTTGTTAACCTCTCTTTTACTGTGAGCAATTTAATCAAACAAAACCATAAGGACACCTTTAAAGACAAATAAAAAATCTGCACACAAATCCACTTAGATGAATGGCATTTAATGACAGAGCATTCTATTTCACAATACTTACATGTCTCTCACAGTTTGATCAAATACTTTCTTCATCTCTGAAGTTTTTGTACCAAAACTTCACTCTATACAGAAGAGCTGGTCCACTCTATTGGGTCTGTGAAGCTTTTCTGAGCAGTTCCACTGCCAATTATCCAAACAAGATTTACAGATGAGACCTCAACAGGAAAAGATAACATAAAGAGACCAATTAATACAAAAACTTGTATATTCTAAATTTGGACAACAAAAAAATGGAAGGCGGGAGAACCAAGATCAATCAATTTATAACCCAAGGTCACAGGCTAGCATTTAGATCTCCAGATAAGTTGGTCCGGAAGTAAAGCAGCGATGAATGGTAGAGGAAATAGATTGCAGAAAATGAACACAGGCCAGGCCCAAATGACCATTAAGGTAAGAGCGCAAAGGAAGTTAATATGGAAATAATCAAATAAATCAACCGCAACGGAAATGTACAAAACACGGAAAGGAGATATTTTCCTTAAAAGTCAAGAACATGGAACTGACCAAAGGGTAACTAGATACCAGCAAAACGGGTTGAACAGGATCGAATTACCGCTGAGACTCACGGTAAAAATTCTCTACAGCATGAAAGGTACTTTATCGGAAGGAATTCAACTAAATCAACGAAGAATAGATGAAGTCAAATAAAAATCCAGATTCCGAGTTCATTTGAGATTGAAATTTGAATCCCAACAGCCAAATATAGATCAACGCAAGGAAAATAGGAACATCAACATTCAAATGCAGCTTATCATAGATATGAAATAACTACAAATCCAATAAAGTCTAACAAATGGCTCTCGTTAGGCAAATCGTAACCAGTAATCGAGCAGAAAATGGA
>CM071862.1:3793382-3811617 GCA_036759665.1 Gynandropsis gynandra
TTGGCTTTTACTCTCCCAGAATGCGGGTTTGGCTTTTACTCTCCCAGAATGCGGTTTTTCCCACGTTCGAAAAATTAAGGGTAATTTGTCTTTTCTCCATTTTTTTCCGATTAAATAATTATTTTAGGGAAGGGTATTTTTGAAGCGTTTTAGCCCTACGAGGGTATATCTGATATTCCGCATCGTGGGAGAGAAGAGGAGAGATAAATGAATTCAATATGGTTTATTGTGGGAGAGAGAAGGAGAGATCGTGTATAATATATTTCAATAAATTAATTTATAAATTCTATTTTAAATATAAATAAAATTGAATACAAATTAAAAATATAATTAAATATTTAAAAATTTAAATTACAATTAAATAAAATATTTACGTATTTATATGAATAAAAATATATTACATGAATGTTTAGTTATAAAAATATTGAAAACATGTTAAAAACTAATGAAAAGTGACATAAATATAATCTATATATAAAAAGGAGCAACTTTATTTTTGAAGTTTATAAAATCTATATATAAAAAGGAGCAAAATACCTCAACTCATCCTATTATTATTTTATTTTTTATTTTACATTAATTACTATTCATAAATTACTTTAAATGAATTATATATTAGTAATATTGATATTAAAGAAACACAAAATATCTATATTAATTTAGAGGATATTTTAGTTAATATATATGTAAACAAATAAAACATAAGTAAATTATTAAATAATAAAAAACAAAAATGTTTATATATTTATTTGAAATAAAATTTAGTAAATTATTAAATTTGTACAAAATAATTATTAACAAACATTGATTTTTTATGCATTTTATTTTTTCAAGCTTCCACATCATTAAATTATTTTTTTTGTTTTTATTCTACATTAATTACCATTCATAAATTACTTTAAATGAATTAGATATTAGTAATATTAATATTTTAAAGAACATAAAACATTTATATTAATTTAGAAGATATTTTACTTATTATATATCTATATATAAAAAGTTACAAAATCTCTCAACTCTCATGTTACCACCTCATCATTCTATTATTATTTTATTTTTTATTCTACATTAATTTCCATTCATAAATTACTTTAAATGAATTATATATTAGGATTATTAATATTTTAA
This sequence comes from Gynandropsis gynandra, assembly GCA_036759665.1. Classification (NCBI taxonomy): domain Eukaryota; kingdom Viridiplantae; phylum Streptophyta; class Magnoliopsida; order Brassicales; family Cleomaceae; genus Gynandropsis; species Gynandropsis gynandra. Next base: position 3,794,511 of record CM071862.1, read on the forward strand.
ATTTAGAGGATATTTTAGTTAATATATATATATGTAAACAAATAAAAAGAGCAGTAAATTAATAAATATTAAAAACAAAAAATGTTTATATATTTATTCGAAATAAAATTTAGTAAATTATTAAACTTGAACAAAATAATTATTAACAAATATTGATTTTTTATGCATTCTCTTTTTTCAAATTTCCACATCATTAAAGTATTTTTTGCTTTTTATTCTACATTAATTACCATTCATAAATTACTTAAAATGAATTATATATTAGTAATATTAATATTTTAAAGAAACATAAAATATTTATATTAATTTAGAGGATATTTTAGTTAATATATATATGTAAACAAATAAAAAGAGCAGTAAATTATTAAATATTAAAAACAAAAAATGTTTATATATTTATTTGAAATAAAATTTAGTAAATTATTAAATTTATGAAATATTTTAATATTTCAAAATTTGAATTTTATATGTAATTATATGAAAAAATAATATAGTATATTTACATGAAATTTGGGTTATAAAATAATTGAAAGCTATTAGAAACTAATGAAATGAGATAAATAAATAAATATTGATAATAATCATATAAATATGTTATATATAAATATATAAACTACAAAATATTGTAATATTTCAAATTTCAAATTTTATATGTAAAATATAACAAATTTACATATTTATGTGAATAAAAATTAATAGTATATTTACATGAACGTTTGGTTATAAGAAATTGAAAAAATATTGGAAATTGATAAAATAAGACAAATAAATAAAATAGAGATAGATAAACATATACATACGTTGTATAAATCCATATATTTTTTCTTATTCGTGAATTCTATAATATATATTAATATTTCAATATAAAAATATAAAAAATATTGGAGACTACTGAAATGAAACAAATGATAAAATTAATAATCGTCTATTCTATTATTTCTAAAATTTTCGTTTTAAAAATTATATATTTTTTATATAACATTGATATCACTATCATATATTATTGAGTTATAATAATTAGTTCTTGCCAATTTTTTGATGATTTTTTTAAAAAAATTAAATATATTATCTATTTTTTCGTAAAATGATATAGAAAATATATCATCACATTTAGTTTTTCTTTTTTCTATATAATGATGCATTTGTGATATATAAATTCCAATTGTATAATTAAAAATTAGGGGTGGGCGTTTCGGGTTACCCAGACCAACCCAACCCGCGGGATAAACGAGTTCTGTCTAAAACCCATATGGGTTCTGAATCTGGAACCTATTTTCCGTCCGCCGGTCACCGTCGCCCCTATTCTCCGTCCACCGGTTGCCGTCGCCCCTATTCTCCGTCTGCCGGTTGCCGTCGCCTCTATTCTTCGTACGCCGGTCGTCGTCGCCTGGGGAACCCGTAGCTGCGCTCGCCCGAGGAACCCGTCGTTTCGCTCGCCCATTTCGCTCGCCCTCATCCTCTGTCCGTCGCTCGCCCATCCTTCCGTCCGACGCTCGCCCCTCATCTCATCCTCTGTAAGTCGTCCGTCGCTCACTGTTTGGTTTCTGTATTGTATTGTTAAGATTTCTGTATTGTATTGTTTGATTTCTGTATTGTATATTGTTTACGGTTTGGTATTGTGGATTGTTAAGATTTATGTATTGTATTGTTTGATTTCTGTATTGTATATTTATACGGTTTGGTATTGTTCGATTTCTGTGTATTGTATTGGTCTCTGGATTGTTTACGGGATTGTTGTATTGTTTGGTCTCTGGATTGCGGTATATCTATACGGTTTGGTCTCTGGATTCTTTACGGGTTTGGTTTCTGGTTTATGTCTCAGATGGAAATGACTGTTTTTGATTCCGGTGACAATGAAGTTCAATCGAACAAAAGGGTTGCGACATCGACAACAACTGATATGCCTCCCAAATCCAAAAAACAGTACATTCAACGGTCTGATATATGGGGACATTTTTCCAGAGAAAGTGACGAATACAGTAAGTGTAATTACTGTAGTATAAGATTGAAATGTGGGAGTACTAAAAATGGAACTAGTAGTATGAATAAACATCTTCGCATCTGCAAAAGTTATAAGGATGTTGTTGAAACAGATAGTCAGAAGGTCTTAACTAGAGCTGATAACGAATTCATGGACACACTTTCTCAAGGTATAATTTTTTTCTATTTCTTTGTATCATATTATGTTAACTTTAAATTTATTGTTTTAAACTTTCTTATGTAGCATATCGGACACAAAGGATGGAAGATTATGAGACGTGATTTCTTTTTCATACAACTTGATTAGGTATTTATTTTCTACACTCTTTATTTATTTATTTATGAATTCTAATCTAAATTCGTAAAAAGTGTTTAAATTTCAGGTTGAAGAAGTTTATTTTTTCGTTTTTCGGAGTAGAAGTCTTCTTCAAGAACAAGAATGAATGAATTGAATTTACGGATTTTTTACTTGGAACTATTTTTAAATGTTTACTTGGTATTGTTGTTTATGGAGTTTTTGCCTTGTATTTTTTTTATTTGTTGTATGTTAAATTTGGAACCCGAAATACCCGTTTTAAACCCGAATTAACCATTTGAAAACCCGAAAACCCCGAAGAACTCGAAGAACCCGAATGAACCCGAACGAACCCCAATACAAGTTGGGTTTTTCTGGGTTCAATATTTCAGAACCTGAACAACCCGAACCCAACCCGAAACCCGAGGAACCCGTCCCGAAAACCAAATGGATTTTTATGGGTTCAATTTTTTAGAACCCGAGGAACCCGAACCTAACCCGAACCCGAGGAACCCGTCCCGAAAACCAAATGGGTTTGGGTTCAATTTTTTAGAACCCGAGGAATCCGAACCCAACCCGAACTCGAGGAACCCGTCCCGAAACCCGAAACGCCCACCCCTATTAAAATTGATAAAACTCCGCGCATCGAGCGAGTTCTATTACTATATAAGTATCATCTAAATAGATGGTGTGTGTTCACTGAAAATGGATCGTGACCGCACTAAAACTATTTTTATATGTTACTTTGTTGATATTGTGATTCGTCCATGGTAAATCAACAACTATTATCATGTGTATCACATCAAAGGATGTTTGACCATCGAACAACATCATCATATCTTATGTAGATCATTGTTTGGAGAAATTCTCATTCGCTTATTATCCTAAATGATTGGATGTGGCATAAATCTGAACAAAAATGAATATAAGGGAGTTTGTTTGGCTCTTTGACGAAGTAGAAACAAAAGTTCGATTAAACATAGAATCACCATGCGTGAAAGTAGAATAATAAATTTTACTTGGTATAAAATTATTCTTGATTCAAGCTTTTTGTATGTGATACTAAGAATTATTGTTTTATATGGTAAATAATTTGTTTTTCAAGTTGTTAAGAAGAGATTGGAGTGGAAACAAATGAACAACATCAAGTCTATAACATCTCATAGGAGTTTAGAAGCTTTGAACATAAAGAATAGTAGAAGACCAGTGAGTTATAAATTTGAACTAATTAACTATGCTAATGAGGTATGCTTTCAGTGAAATGATAGGAGAGGATGGAAGAGAAAGATGAAGATAAAAGAAAAAACGATTCATTTGTTCATGTGGATGATACGATAAATTATTTGAATTTTTTTTTGTCATTACTCATATAAAAAACATGATGGAGTTTGATTTCATTTTTATTAAATTTTATATTATAAAATAAACATAAATAATAAAAGAAAAATAAAGTTTGCAAAGTTAATCAAATTCTAACCAATAAGCACCAAATACTATGTATCACCATATAATAATATATTATATATGTTACAATGTTTTTTATTTTTCAGTCTAACTATGAGTCAGTGGATTCAACTATTTTGTTTTTTCATATGATTTTAAGATATAGAAGAAATATTATAACAATTAATTATATTTTAGACAAAAATTTTCACATTCATAGTTCAATGCAATATATTTCACCCCATTGATATTCTATTAGCTTCGTATTTATTTTAGTTATCATGTGTTATTAAAGATTATTTAAAAATATGATTTTCCACTTAATCTTATTATTAAAATAGATCGATTTTATGTTCTAACATTCTGATATTTTTTATTAAGATCTATTAACTATTATTCGATAAAATAATATATACGCAATGCCATGAACCAAAATTTTTAATATTTCTAATATATCTATTTATTTTTAATAAATTAATTTTATTATATATTTGCAAATTTTTAAAATCACGTGCATTGCACGGGATTCTTTTTCTAGTCTATATATAAAAAGTTGCAAAATCTCTCAATCATCATGCCGACACCTCATCACTTTTTTGTTATTTTATTTAATTTTTTCAATAAAAATTAATAATATTTATTTTGTATATTTAATGATATTTTTAAAACATATTTCTTCATTTAATGTCCAATATTCTAAAAATTAAAAAGACTTTAATATATTTAAATAAATTCATTTATACATTCGATTTTAAATATAAATAAAATTAAATGGTTCAATGTTTGCAAAAGTTTGAATAAAAATTTAAATACAAATTAAATACAATTAAATATTTCAATATTTAAATTACAATTAAATAAAACATTTACGTATTTATATTAATAAAAATATACAGTATATTTACATGAATGTTTAGTTACTGAAATATTTAAAACATGTTAAAAACTAATGAAAAGAGACATATATATAATATAAACATATAATCATATAAATTTGTTATATAAATTTATATAAGATTTTATTCATGAGTTCTACAAAATATTTCAAAATTTAAATTTCATATGTAATTATATAACAATTTATGTATATATATATAAATAAATAAATATAGCATGTTTACATGAAAATAAAATACGAAATATTAGAAACTAATGAAATGAGAAAAATAAATAAACTATAGACAAATAATCATAAAATTTGTTATATAAATCCATATAAAGTTTTTTATTCATTAATTATACAAAATTTTTTAATTTTGAAAAAATTTAATTTAATTTAATTATATAAGAAATTTACTTATTTATATAGATAAAATAATATAGTATATTCACATGAAAGTTTAGTTATAGAAAAACTAAAAAACAATATTAGAAAGTAATGAAATAAATTAAATAAATAGAATATAGACATTATCATATAAATTTGTTATGTAAATTCGTATAAGGTTTTTATTCTTGAAATTTAAGAAATATTTTAATATTTCAAATTTAAATTTTATATGTAATTACATTAAAAAAATACATATTTATATTAATAAAATATATACTATATTTACATGAAATTTGAGTTATAAAATAATTGCGAACTATTAGGAACTAATAAAATGAGATATAAATATAAAATATTGATAAATAAATCTTATAAATATGTTATATAAAACTATATAAATTACAAAATATTATAATATTTAAAATTTTAAATTTTATATGTAAAATATAACAAATTTACGTATTTATCTGAATAAAAATTGATAATATACTACATGAAAGTCAAGTTATAAGAAGTAAAAATATTAGAAATTGATGAAATGAGACAAATAAATAAAATAAAGATAGATAAACATAAATATACATTGTACTAATCCATATACTTTTTCTTATTCACAAATTCTATGAAATATATTAATATTTCAAAATTTATATTTGATGTGTAGTTATATAACAAATTCGTGTGCTTAGATGAAAATTTGGTTACAAAAATATGAAAAGTATTAGAGACTAATGAAATGAAACAAATAATAAAATTTATAATCGTCTATCATATTATATCTAAAAAATCATTTTAAAAATCACATATTTTTTATATAATATTGATATCATTATCATATATTATTGAGTTATAATAATTAGATCCTACCAATTTTTTTGATGATTTTAAACAAAAATTTAAATATATTATCTATTTTTAGTAAAATGATATAGAAATATATATCATCACATTTATTTTTTTGTCTTTATATATAATGATGTATTTGTGATATATAAATTCCAATTGTATAATTAAAAATTGATAAAACTTTGTGCATTGCGTATGTTCTATTACTATATAAATACCATCTAAATAAATAGTGTATGTTCATTAAAAACGGATCAGGACCGCACTAAAACTATTTTCATATGTTACTTGGTTGATATTGTGATTCCTCCATCTTAAATCAACAACTATTATCATATGTACACATCAAAGGATGTTTTATCATGGAACAACATCATATTATCTTATGTAGATCATGGTTTGGAGAAATTCTCATTTATTTATTATCCAAAATGATTGGATGTGGCATAAATCTGGAAAAAAATGAGTATAAAGGTGTTTGTTTGGCTCTTTGAAGAAGTAGAGATAAAAGTTCGATCGAACATAGAATCACCATGCTTGAAAGTAGAATAATTTACTCGGTATAAAATTCTTCTTGATTCAAGTTTTTTGTATGTGATACTAAGAATTATGGTTTTATATGGTAATAATTTGTTTTTCAAGTTGTTAAGAAGATATTGGAGTGAAAAGAAATAAACAACATCAAGTCTATAACATCTCGTAAGAGTTTAAAAGCTGTGAACATAAAAAATAATGGAAGACGAGTGAATTATAAATTTGAAGAACTAATTAACTATGCCAATGAGATATGCTTTCAATGAAATGATAGAAGAGGATGGAAGAGGAAGAAGAAGAAGATAGAAGAGAAAACGATTCATTTGCTCATGTGGATGATACAATAATTCCTTGAAATTTCTTTGTCATTACTTATACAAAAAACAAAAAACATAATGAAGTTTTGATTTCATTTTTTATTATATTTTATATTGTTAAATAAACATGAATAATAATAGAAAATGCAGAGAAAAATTGAAAAAGAAAATAAAGATTGCAAAGTTAATTAAAATTCTAACTAATAAATATCAAATACTATGTATCACCATATAATAATATAAAACATATTATATATGTTACATGTTTTTAGTTTTTTTCACTCTAACTATGAGTTAATTCATTCGATTATTTTGTTTTTTCATATGATTTTAAGATATAGAAAAAATATTGTAATAATTAATTATATTTTAAACAAAAATATTCACATTCATAGTTCAATGCAATATATTTTCATTCCATTGATATTCTATTAGTTTCATATTTTTTAAACTATCATGTATTATTAAAAGATTATTTAAACTATATCAATTTTATGTTATAACATTTGATATTTTTTATTAGCATTTATTATCTATTATTCGATAAAATAATATATACGCAATTTCATGAAGCAAAATTTTTAATATTTCTAATATATCTTAATAGATTAATTTTTATTATATATTTGAAAATTTTTAATATTACGACGCATTGCGCATGTTCTTTTTCTAGTTAATATATTAAAAGTTGAATAATATCTCTCTTTCAATTCTCATTCTCAATTCTCAACCCTTCACATCAGCAAATTAATTTTTTTAGTTTATTTATTTATTTATTAATTATCATCAAAGTATTTTATTTGAGTTTAGAATAATGATTATGTTATTTTAAAGAAAAAATATTTAGGTTAAATTTAGAAGATATTTTAGTAATTATATAGATGAATAGAAGATTTTAGTAAATAATTAAAAAACAAAAAAAGTTTATATATTTGTTTCAAATAAATTTTAGTAAAGTATAAGTATTAAAAATTATTAAAAAAATATTATTTTAATTATATATTATTTAAAATTAGATATTTTGAAAAAAAAAATTATTTTAACTTATCTTAATAAAATTAAATTTCAGAAACTATAATTAAAAATATTTAAAATTAGATAAAAAGTTATGTACACTCTTTATTTGACTTATTTAAACTTAAAAACATTAATTAATTTTTTATATATTGAATTTCTAAAACTGAAATATCATTAAACTTTCAATGGAAAAAATCAATATTATCATATCATTTAACCTCTCTAATTAATATTATTTTCCATATAATCTAGATTTAATCTCTCTTATTTATGTCTATTTATCTTATAATTAAATAAATAATTAATTTTCATATATTGAATTTTAATAAAGAAAAAAACATTTAATAAAGTTTATCTTTTTAAAAAATATTAATTTAATAAAATATAACTTTTTGAATATACATATTTATCTTAAATCCTAATAATTTCATCATGCTAATCACGTATTCTTCTTGGACAAAACATACTTCAATGTATCGTATGTCAAGGCTGGATTAAACCAGTTTTTTAATCATATTGATAAAAATCAGAGAAAAATAATTTATACATTTATTATTACCATCAAGATAATTAAATGGGCCGAAACTACTGGGCCCACAAGGGAACGCGTATCACGGGAATCTGGACTATAGTTCTCGTGCAACACGTGTTATTCTTTGATTGGTGTAAAATCTCATAGGTACTTCCTTGGGCGACAATCCTCTGCTTCGTTGTTCTGATACACAAACAGAAATAAAAACCCTACATTTGCCGAATTCCTTCAACCCGGGTTTTGTTTTCTCCCCCAACAGAAATTTTACCCAAATCCAGACATCTTCCATACCAGTGGACCGAAATCCATGGTGGGTTTATCTCTTCGTTCCCAAATCTATCATATTTTGCAGTATTTTTGTCTTGTGAATCGATGAATTAGTTGAAACTGAGCTTCGGTTCATTTCATGTGTTGTTGTTGTATCGTAAATATTTTAGATTTCTGAGAGATTTATGAGCAATGATGTATGTTTGTCTGTATATATATGTATAAATATGTCTGGTGGGGTTATATTGTATTACTTTATATATATACACATACACTAAAGACGCATGAAAAGAACAAATGGAGAATTGTCAAAAACCAAAGTCTTTTGCAAAGGGGATTCTATATAATTTGTAATAAAATTGGTATCCTTATGATGGTTATGCCAAATATAGGGGATTTAAAGAAATAAACAATAATTAGAAACAAAAACCATTGGTTTTTCTTATTGCTAATCACTCTCGTTACACAAACACGAGCGAAGCTCCGAAGAAGATTGTACAAATACAATTATATGAACAAGAACTGAATTAAACCCTTATATTGTTTGACTTGACAGAAGTAGATGATATATGACGTGATTTGGGGCGGCTTCTCGAAGCAATTCGACTTGAAGACAGTAAAATAAACACGTGGAAGATGGCCGCCATGGAAGTATCATTATTTGGTGAACTCGGAGATAGAGCTTCTAATTCACTAGTTCTTCCTTTCTTGGGCACTTCCTTTATTCCGTTTTTCAAAAGTAAACCTGAGTGAAGGACGAACAAGTTAGACCAAAGAAGAAGGATTAGGGATACCAAACATTGAAAACAAGCCATGCGTAACTTACTTGAATGATTAAAAAACTTTCTTGAATTGGTTGAGTCTAGTAGTTGGTGGGAGGCGGTGGAGAACTGTAAATGTATACTGGAGGGGGAGGAGATTTCACCGGAGGTGGAGGAGAATGGTAATAGTAAGGTGGTGGTGGGGATTTGACCGGAGGTGGTGGTGAGTGGTAGTAATACGGAGGAGGTGGAGATTTCACCGGAGGAGGAGGAGAGTGGTAATAGTAAGGTGGTGGTGGGGATTTGACCGGAGGTGGTGATGAGTGGTAGTAATATGGAGGTGGAGGAGATTTCACTGGAGGCGGAGGAGACTGGTAATAGTACGGAGGAGGAGGAGATTTCACTGGTGGTGGTGGAGAGTGGTAATAATAGGGCGGTGGTGGGGATTTTACCGGTGGTGGTGGAGAGTGATAGTAGTACGGTGGTGGTGGAGATTTGAGCGGAGGCGGCGGAGAGAGGTAATGGTAAGGTGGAGGCGGTGATTTGACGGGAGGTGGAGGGGAATGGTAATAATATGGCGGAGGCGGAGATTTCACCGGTGGTGGTGGGGAGTGGTAGTAGTACGGTGGTGGTGGAGATTTGACTGGTGGCGGCGGAGAGTGATAATAGTAGGGTGGAGGTGGTGATTTGACCGGAGGTGGAGGAGAATGATAATAGTACGGTGGAGGAGGAGATTTCACCGGTGGTGGTGGAGAGTGGTAGTAATAGGGCGTTGGTGGGGATTTCACCGGAGGAGGAGGAGAGTGATAATAGTATGGTGGAGGGGGAGATTTCACCGGAGGTGGAGGAGAGTGATAATAGTATGGTGGAGGGGGAGATTTCACCGGTGGAGGTGGTGAATGGTAATAATAAGGAGGCGGTGGGGATTTCACCGGAGGTGGAGGAGAGTGGTAATAGTACGGTGGAGGTGGAGACTTGTAGACATACGTCGGAGCAGGTGGTGGCGGAGACTTGTAAGAATAGACCGGAGATGGAGGAGGTGGAGACTTGTAATAGTAAGGCGGGTGATAAGGAGGAGGCTTGTGACATTCGTCGTAAGGTTTCTTGGGGGCATAAGCGAATGACTTAGCATAGAGGACAACCTCGTAGTTGGTCTTAGATTTGACTCTAAGTTTGGAACCCTTGTTACCCCAATGGTAAGTCGTGGGGATGTTGCATGCTGATCCCTTCGGCGGCGCGTGAAGTTTCGCCGTACATGCCTCGCCGCCGTACTTACGATAATCGTATCCCTCCACCGTGATTGCGTATTTACCGTTTATCTTAGTCTCGCCGTAGGCTTTCACCGACTTCTCTCCTGCCTTACACGTCACCTCAACAACAGCTCCTACACCAACATTATAATAATTAATATTTTTTTATTTGGTTATTTTTAATTATTATTATGAAATTAAAAAGCTTACCCTTGAGGTGCTTCTTGTCGTGGGACTTGTCGGGGTAAGCCCAGTCGTAGCATTTGAAGCAATACACTTTCCCAACAACTTTGAAGACAAGAGGGTGGGGGTGAGGAACTGGCAGTGGTGGAGATTTGTAATAATACGGCGGAGAGTATGATTTTGGAGGCGGTGGTGGAGATTTGTAATAATATGGCGGAGAGTAAGTTTTCTTGGGTGGTGGAGGTGGAGAACTGTAGTAATATGGTGGGGGAGTAGTAATATGGTGGGGGAGGAGACTTTACAGGTGGTGGAGGAGAATGGTAGTAATAAGGTGGAGGTGGAGATTTAACCGGAGGGGGTGGAGAATGGTAGTAATATGGTGGAGGTGGAGATTTCACCGGAGGGGGTGGCGAGTGATAATAATACGGTGGAGGAGATTTCACGGGAGGAGGTGGAGAGTGATAGTAGTAAGGAGGAGGCGGAGAATTCACCGGAGGTGGTGGAGAGTGATAGTAGTACGGTGGAGGAGGAGATTTTACGAGAGGTGGAGAATGGTAATAATACGGTGGAGGGGGAGATTTCACTGGAGGTGGTGGCGACTTGTACTCATAAGGCGGAGGAGGAGATTTTACCGGAGGTGGTGGAGAATGGTAATAATACGGTGGAGGAGGAGATTTTACGGGAGGTGGTGGAGAATGGTAATAATAAGGAGGCGGAGGAGACTTAACAGGCGGTGGAGGTGATTTGTATTCATACGGCGGAGGAGGAGATTTCATCGGAGGAGGTGGAGATATATATTTATATGGTGGTGGTGGAGGAGAATTGTAGTAATACGGTTCGGAGGCCATGGTCGACCCAACGAGTAGTGCTAAAACTGCAACTAGCCATTGTGGCCGGACACGACCCCTTTCTGGAGCCGTCATTCTACACCGTATAATCTCACCGGCGGCGACAATATACCCTTCGGATTCTCCAAATATTTTCAACAAAAGAGAATATACATATATGTATTTATGTATATATATTTGCAATGGATTAAGAAGAGAGACTGGTATTAGGAGATTGAGATTTTGCATGGAAAATTGTTCTTTATATAGTGAAAAAGTAGTCGTTGGAGGTGGCTTCCTCAAAGGGACCAATTCAAATTTTCTCATATTTTGATTATTTCCTCGCGCTTTTTTATTTTATTTATTGTTTTCCAATATTAGCTGTCGATTATTTTAATTTGGTAATTTTTTAATTTAATTCGGTCTGAAAATTCCTCTCTTTACTTTGGTCCGAAAACTAATCTCCAACCACTCAATTAAAAATCTTGATTAACATTTTTTGTGATAATTTTAAATATTAATTTGTTAGCAACACATTATTTATATTTTACAAGTTGCTGCTTCTCCTTCTAATTTATGTTTGCTTATTATCATTTTTATATATGCAATAAAACGCAAATGTATACATTTTGTAATCATTCTAATTTTTATATGTAGTTCATATCAAATTCAAAATTGTTTATGTTAAGTTTTTTTAGATCTTTTTATCCATTGTATATCTGTTTTATGGTAGTACATTCTCTTTAAATTGAATATGGATCATAGGTACTTTAGTCCTTTATTTATCAATAAAACTGAATTTGATTCAATACAAAATTGATAAAAATTAAAATTTGATTAAAGTTATATATATGTGAATTTATGATATATTTATTAATTACTATGATTAATAAAATATAATATTGATATTTTTATCTCTGGTCCTTTTTTGTATCGTGCTCATCATTTAAATGGATTTAAATATAATTCAATTTAAAAATTAGATTACAATTTCAAAATTTTCAAAACTATATAAATTCACAATTTATATGATATAAAATAATATTAGGTGAAAGACCATATGAACAGGATTTATTTATTATGAAAAGATTCTAAATGTGAGTTTTCTTCTACTTTGTAATGTAAATTGTAAGGCAATATCGAGGACCACCAACTTTCCACGTAATTCATCATACGATGTGATGCTAGAGGTTCTTATTTTTGCATTACATGGAAATGAAAAATCTATTGTATTTATATTTTTATTTAGAAAACCAGCATATATGGTAATTTAATTAAGAGGGTGTTTTAAGAAGGTAAAATGATTATGAGTTAAAAGTCAACTTTTCTAAAATTGTTGAGATTAACATCAATAGCAAGACAGCCTGTCTTTGAGGATCAAACCAAGTTATAATCGAAAGTTAAAGTTAAAGTTTTATCGTCCATAAATCATATATGGTTAACAAATAATGATACTTAAAAAAATAAATAATGATATTTGATCGAGTATATTACATTATATTTGTTTTACTCATTCACTTCAATTGTTTTGACTCGTCAATAAAGGCCGTGTCGACTCACTTCACAATTGGGGTTTTACGATTTAATCAATTCATATAGTTCCAATTTTAATTACTACAGATATTTTTTCCACTATAAAGACTAAATGTAGAATATAATAATAAATACTTTATAAATATATCTATTAACTAAATAATTACGAAATTAGACAATAATTACTTAAACTTTCAATTTTAATCATGTATGACTATGATTTACAAGTTTGTTTTATTAACTTCCATGAATCGAGAATTATTAATTTATATATACATTAATTTAATATTGCGTGTGTGTATATATAGATATATCAATTTATATATGTAAAGAGTATAATCATATATGTTTTGGTCCATGTAAAATATTAATGATGAGAAATAAGCATGAGAGACGAAACATAGTGGCATTTGCAGCTTTTGCAGGTCGTTTTCGAGCAGGATTGACGCAGGTTAGTATAAAAATAGTAATATTATTATGAACAAAATTACAATAACCTTCCAAATTAATTATGAATAAAAAACATACATTTCACATAGCTAAATTTAATTATATTAAAATAAAATCCTCAAAAATTTTCATCACCATTATAATACGCTACTATAAATATTTTGCCAATTTGATTTATTAATAGACAAATTCGCATAATCATGGACGTCCGAATTATGTCGTGCAATAAATAATTATATATGTTTCCCTTTTTACATGCATAAAAATATAACCTCTTTTCTCGCCCGCCTCGTAAAAAAGTAGACATTTTTAAAAGGGTAACTTTAAAAATATATTCGTAAGGTTAAAACACTTCAAAAATACATTCGTAAAGTTAAAACACTTCAAAAATACCCTTCTCGAAAAATAAAAAATTTCTAACTTCAAAGTACTCATATAAATATTGATATTCCCAAAATACCCCTACAACTTTATGACCCAGTTCGATCCAACGATCCAGTTTGACCCTGCGACCCTTGTCCCTCTGCGACCTTGGACCCCTGCGACCCTTGTCGTCTTTGACCCTTGTTCCTCTGCGATCCTTGGACCCCTGCGACCCTTGTCCCTCTGCGACCCTTGTTCCTCTGCGACCCTTACCAATGCCCGTGTTTCAAAAGTGATAGTAGTGTTTTAAGAACTCGGGGGATGATTAAACAATACATTTAACATTTTCTTCAAATGTCGATATTATTTATATTATTATCTATATTGATTCTAAATTAGACATATACAACTCAATATATTGTTAATGGCATATTGATAATGGCATGGGTCGCTTGGTCGCATATATGCCAAATTAGGGTCGCATGATCGCATATATTGATGAATAGATGCGAACTCGACGAATTTACGGGTTTGGGATGATAAAATGACAAAAACCAATCAAAACAATACATTTACAACGTCAATCAACGGTTAAAACAGATTGTGACCCATGTGTACCTAGTTGAGTTGTGTATAACCAATGCCCGTGTTTCAAAAGTGATAGTAGTGTTTTAAGAACTCGGGGGATGATTAAACAATACATTTAACATTTTCTTCAAATGTCGATATTATTTATATTATTATCTATATTGATTCTAAATTAGACATATACAACTCAATATATTGTTAATGGCATATTGATAATGGCATGGGTCGCTTGGTCGCATATATGCCAAATTAGGGTCGCATGATCGCATATATTGATGAATAGATGCGAACTCGACGAATTTACGGGTTTGGGATGATAAAATGACAAAAACCAATCAAAACAATACATTTACAACGTCAATCAACGGTTAAAACAGATTGTGACCCATGTGTACCTAGTTGAGTTGTGTATAACCAATGCCCGTGTTTCAAAAGTGATAGTAGTGTTTTAAGAACTCGGGGGATGATTAAACAATACATTTAACATTTTCTTCAAATGTCGATATTATTTATATTATTATCTATATTGATTCTAAATTAGACATATACAACTCAATATATTGTTAATGGCATATTGATAATGGCATGGGTCGCTTGGTCGCATATATGCCAAATTAGGGTCGCATGATCGCATATATTGATGAATAGATGCGAACTCGACGAATTTACGGGTTTGGGATGATAAAATGACAAAAACCAATCAAAACAATACATTTACAACGTCAATCAACGGTTAAAACAGATTGTGACCCATGTGTACCTAGTTGAGTTGTGTATAACCAATGCCCGTGTTTCAAAAGTGATAGTAGTGTTTTAAGAACTCGGGGGATGATTAAACAATACATTTAACATTTTCTTCAAATGTCGATATTATTTATATTATTATCTATATTGATTCTAAATTAGACATATACAACTCAATATATTGTTAATGGCATATTGATAATGGCATGGGTCGCTTGGTCGCATATATGCCAAATTAGGGTCGCATGATCGCATATATTGATGAATAGATGCGAACTCGACGAATTTACGGGTTTGGGATGATAAAATGACAAAAACCAATCAAAACAATACATTTACAACGTCAATCAACGGTTAAAACAGATTGTGACCCATGTGTACCTAGTTGAGTTGTGTATAACCAATGCCCGTGTTTCAAAAGTGATAGTAGTGTTTTAAGAACTCGGGGGATGATTAAACAATACATTTAACATTTTCTTCAAATGTCGATATTATTTATATTATTATCTATATTGATTCTAAATTAGACATATACAACTCAATATATTGTTAATGGCATATTGATAATGGCATGGGTCGCTTGGTCGCATATATGCCAAATTAGGGTCGCATGATCGCATATATTGATGAATAGATGCGAACTCGACGAATTTACGGGTTTGGGATGATAAAATGACAAAAACCAATCAAAACAATACATTTACAACGTCAATCAACGGTTAAAACAGATTGTGACCCATGTGTACCTAGTTGAGTTGTGTATAACCAATGCCCGTGTTTCAAAAGTGATAGTAGTGTTTTAAGAACTCGGGGGATGATTAAACAATACATTTAACATTTTCTTCAAATGTCGATATTATTTATATTATTATCTATATTGATTCTAAATTAGACATATACAACTCAAATATATTGTTAATGGCATATTGATAATGGCATGGGTCGCTTGGTCGCATATATGCCAAATTAGGGTCGCATGATCGCATATATTGATGAATAGATGCGAACTCGACGAATTTACGGGTTTGGGATGATAAAATGACAAAAACCAATCAAAACAATACATTTACAACGTCAATCAATGGTTAAAACAGATTGTGACCCATGTGTACCTAGTTGAGTTGTGTATAACCAATGCCCGTGTTTCAAAAGTGATAGTAGTGTTTTAAGAACTCGGGGGATGATTAAACAATACATTTAACATTTTCTTCAAATGTCGATATTATTTATATTATTATTTATATTGATTCTAAATTAGACATATACAACTCAAATATATTGTTAATGGCATATTGATAATGGCATGGGTCGCTTGGTCGCATATATGCCAAATTAGGGTCGCATGATCGCATATATTGATGAATAGATGCGAACTCGGCGAATTTACGGGTTTAAGATGATAAAATGACAAAAACCAATCAAACAATACATTTACAACGTCAAACTAATGAATTCCAAATTAGGGTCGCATGCGTCGCATGGGTCGCATGATTGCATATATTGATGAATAGATGCGAACTCGACGAATTTACGGGTTTGGGATGATAAAATGACAAAAACCAATCAAAACAATACATTTACAACGTCGATCAACGGTTAAAACAGATTGTGACCCATGTGTACCTAGTTGAGTTGTGTATAACCAATGCCCGTGTTTCAAAAGTGATAGTAGTGTTTTAAGAACTCGGGAGATGATTAAACAATACATTTAACATTTTCTTCAAATGTCGATATTATTTATATTATTATCTATATTGATTCTAAATTAGAGCGATATTAGAAAGAGAAAGAGAATTCTATAGGATATTAGAAAGAGAAAGAGAAATCAAGACCTGGGTCGACCCTGTGACCTTCGTGACGAAACAAGAGATGATTTGGTGCTACAAATTGTTGTAGCTTTTCAGTTT
>CM071862.1:3813357-3824544 GCA_036759665.1 Gynandropsis gynandra
ATCAGCATCAGCATCAGCATCAGCATCACTCACGCACTCCTTCCTCTTAGTCCCTTTTTCCTGCAAAATGACCAATTACGAATACATTATACTTCTACCGACCTAAGCGACCCATGTGACTCAACCGACCCATGCGACGCAACCGACCCGTGCGACCCTTAACCGACGTGTGCGACCCATGCGACTCAAACGACCCTTAGACACTCCGCGACACTCAAACGACCATTGCGACCTAACCGACTCACTGACACTGACACTCACCCGTTTCAAATCAATAAACTGAGTCTAAGATGGTCATGAAACTACTGCGACCCTTGCTACTCAACCGACTCATGGAGTCGAAGATGTTCATGCAACTCTTGCGACCCTTGCGACCTAACCGACTCACTGACACTCACCCGTTTCAAATCAATAAACTGAGTCTAAGATGGTCATGAAACTACTGCGACCCTTGCTACTCAACCGACTCACGGAGTCGAAGATGTTCATGCAACTCCTGCGACCCTTGCGACCTAACCGACTCACTGACACTGACACCCATTTCAAATCAATAAACCATTTTGTGACTCGAAAGCTTGCAAAACCCTAGAAATCGAACTACTTACACTTATTGACGCCATTGAAGATTGACTCGTGCTCTCTTCGTGCTCTCTTTGCCAGTTTCCTTCTCGCTAACTTCAAATCGTTCCCTCTCAAGTTCGAAATCACTTATTTCTTTCTTGCGATCAACTTTTAAACAGGTTTCACGACGAAAAACTGTTCGGCTTTCTCGTTTTCGGCAGTTTTTCACGTCGAAAAACTGCCGAACTTCCATTTTTCCACGTTCGAACGTTAAGGCAAATTTGTCTTTTCTTCAGTTTTTATTTTTCGGATTTAATAATTATTTTGGGAAAGGGTATTTTTGAAGTGATTTAGCCCTATGAGGGTATTTCTGATATTCCGCTTTTTTAAAATTATTTGTATATAAAGGTATAATTTTGTTATCTTTAGTCCGTCCAATACACATCGAGAAAATTTTTATATAAACTCAATTTCTTCAATTTATCATAATTTGGGATTTACATCTAGAATACATTTTTGTATATCCGTTTTATCATTTGAATTATTCTAGAGATTACTGCACAGCAAATTATAATTTAATCCAATATGTATTAATTTAATTGATGAATAAATGACATAGATTTTGTTTTTTCAATTTCATATTTCATATTTGAATTCTGATGTTAGAAAAGATATTTATATTAATTAATATTCAAATTAATCAAAAGAAGATAAAATAAATTTTTAGACTTGTAAATTTAATATTTCCCATGTTGCATAGTTTTTTTTAATATTAATACTACACAAAAATTGGATGTTTATGACATCAAGAGTTAGCAAGAGATCAGACGGATTCTATATTTTTACCGTAATGCACAAAAAATGGAATAACAAAGAAAAGTTATTTAACACGAAGAAGATATATAATATTAGTATTTTAAAATTTTTGAACAAAAAAGGAAAATCATATTACAGAAAAATATGTTTTGTAACTTTAGTATTTCATAATTTGTTAACCTTCGTCATGTGTACTATTAATTCATCTCTCCCGCCAACGGTCAATGGCGTGGAGTGAAACAACTCTCTTTAGGGAAAGTATTGAAATTAAGAAAGAAGAATAAGGCATGTGAGCTTGCTCACTTCTGTAAACACTTTTGTTTTACAATTTAATATCGAAACTTATAATGTTGGGAAAAATATTTGTTAAATTATTAATGTTTTTCAGTTTATGTGGACCTTTCAGATTGTTCAAAAATTTGACCCTAACAAATTTTATAACATAGGTTAGATTATTTATAAAATAATTTTAATTATAAATAAACCGACTAAATATTCATATATTGTTAATATTATAAGAATGTTGTTATATTTTTGTACACCAATATTTGTGTTAGAATGCAAAGAATATGTCTGTAAAAATAATAATTGAATCAAACAATCAAAAAGATCAAGATAAAATCTAGCAGTTCCAACAAGTAAACAGAGATAATAATATTGTTCTAAAATCTATAGTAAGTCAAAGAACTACTTTCAAGAATAGATCACTTTTAAAATAATACAACAAACAACAAGATAAATATGCAGACCTGTCTATCTAAAAAGAAGGTGCACAACAACAAAGGACAACTCAAGAGAGAAGAAAAGTAAAGTGCATTCATATGCATAAAAAACAAAAGAGTTGAGCCTAACGTATTCATAAATTCGATACAATTAAGTGTGTTGAGTTGGTGAGTAAAAGACTCATCTGTAAGGTTCATACACATGAGATGTATTGAACTGTGAGATTTACGATTGGATACAGTCTGGAAATAACTCAAGGTCGTGAGGTGTATTTTGAGCGTGTTCAAATGTACTTGGGTGATAAGTACTTGTAGTTGATCGTACAACAATGTAAATAAAACAGTGTACCTTGTGCGGTCGTGGAAGATTATCTTGGTTTACTCTTGGTGTTAATTTGAGTTCCATACAACCTTTCAAATTGCTTAATTAATATATTTATTTTTGTGTTTATATTTCTGTATATCAAACAAACAGATATCTATTGTTCGAAATGTTTTGTTGACTATATATTTTTATGTAAATATGTCACAGTAAATGCATTAATACATACATGAATAATGAATAATTGTATATTTAGAATAAGTGTATATTTAACAAGGTTGCAAATGATGGTCTAGGTGGCCGACTTGTCATCGTCTAGATGGATGACGATATTCGACCATCCAACAAACCACAAAATCACTTACATTATACGATCCACACATAGACACCGATTAATCATCGCGTGAAACCACCATTCACGCAGTAAACCAAAACGACATCATGTTGGGAGAGACCAAAGTGACACTGTTTTGGTCTTATCTTACCCTATGGACATCTCTCTCGCGCTCGCCCAAACCTCCATTGTCCCCAACCTCCATTATCATCTTGTTCGCTTCTTCAACCACATCTCCGAAGTTCTCCTCGCTCGCCATCGTTCGTCCTCACTTTTGTTTTCGTCTTTGATTTCGCATTTGCCTTCATCTGTCGTTGTTCACCTTGTTCTTTGTTTTTGTCTTCAGCTTCACGTTCACCTTCGTCTGCTGCCATTCGCCTTCGTCCATGTGACAAGTATGTTCCTCATTCGACTCTCGTTCACTTTTGCCAAGCTTAATGGATGATAGATTATAAAATTAGAGTTTGGTTTAGTGCTAGTGGATGATAAATTATAAAATCAGAGTTTGGTTTAAGTTAATGAATGTTAGTCTTATTAATCGTTTGGAATATTATGAAATCATTAATTATTTTATAGAATGTTAATTGTTGATTGTAAAGATTAACTTGATCTTGGTGGATGTTTGATTGTGAAGATTTATGGATTTATCTTCAAACTCGACACTAAATCTTTGATTGTGGAAGTGATATATTCTATATTGAAGACACGTAATTCAGAGTATATTACATAGAAATATGGATTTTTATGTGATTCATTGAATTCTGATAAAGTGAAGTGTCAATTATGTGGAAACGTGATGTCAGGAGGCACATATAGGATGAAAAAACATATGGATAATATTAAGAGCAACGTTGCTAGTTGTCGCAAAGCTTTGTGATCATCTCATTTTCGTACACGTTTTTCGCATGATTTTAGAGATGTTCGTGATGATAATTGCGATGTTTACGTGTGATTTTGTATCCGTTTTACTTGTTTTCATGTTCACATATTCTTACAGGTTTTAAGGTGTATTGGGTTCGTATCGGAGCTAAAGAACATACACGGGAAAAATTGCGAGGGCTCGAAGATCACAACAGAGCAAACGAGATGATAAACAAACAAGAAATGAGTAAGATATGAACTTGCCCGAGAGAAGGACATTCACGGTCGGGCATGATGAACCACACGACCATGCATGAACTTTACAGATTTATACCAAGAGTAATGCACGACCCGAGCTTACACACTGCACGACCAATCACCTCTCATCAAGATAGCACAATTGGGCACATTGCCAAGCCCGCTTGGGCTCACTAACCAGCAAAACACCCCAAGAGCAATGCATGGCTCGAGCGCATGAGAAGTCTAGGCGATCGTCTGTTTTTAAGATGTGCCCGACCAATCTGCATGTAGTGCCCGGTCGGGCGTACAACCTTAGCACGAAGAAGGATGCAACGTGCCGCTTGAAGGAAAAGGAAACTGAACACACAAAAAAGAAAAGAAGCAGCCTGGTCAAGCATGGTGTCAAGCCCGGTCAGGCACCTTGAGCAGCAACTTTCCTTTTCTCGGTTGGAACTGAATTTTCACGGGAGGAGTTCCAAAGTTTTGTTACAGACGACTGAGGGGAGATTCATGGAGTTTGTTCATCACCTTAGGAGAAATCTTGGTAAGAGACATTTGAGGAGCATTGGAAGATCGATCCGGACTTTGTTTCGTTTGATTTCTATGTTCTTTAGACTATCTATTTCTTTCATGATGCTTTGTTTCGAACTCATGTATGAGTAGTAGTTTTGTTCTAGGAGAAGGGACTAGCCCTCGGTAATCCCGAAACCTCTTTTAATTTATTTATGAATGCAATTCCCTATTTTAGTTTATCTATTCTTTGTCTGAGTATTTGGATGTCTTGTATTTGCGGAGGCCAAGTAGATGCATGTTTTAGGGGTTTAGGAGAAGGACCGAAAAGAGAATTTTAATCTCAGATAGTCAGACTTAGAACAATCAAGACTAGGTCATGAAACTAGAGTAGTAACAGTTGAGGATTGATCGGATGAATCAAAGAACTTAATGAGTTTAGTTTAAGGTATCAGCCATGAAAGTAGGGGATAACTTGACTAAATCACGTTTCTATGCCTTGAAAGAGGGTAGAAATCATATTAGAATCGTCTGCCTTAGATACCTTGATTGGGAATGCATGATTAGATTGATTAATTGTTGGTTCTGGAAGCCTTATGGTGAAACTGTATCCTAGAACGTTTGTTTCATTGCCGAGAACTCGTTAGTTTATTGCTTTTAGTTATTTGATCTCAAAACCATATTCGTTAGTAACAAGTTTGATTCCTTGTTTGAGTTTAGTTATGTTGCATAGACCATGTGGGATCGACATCTAAAGTACTAAACACGTACCATACACTTGCGGGTAGTTTAGGTTAATTTTGTTTAATTTGGAACGCATCAAATTTTTGGCGCCGTTGTTGGGGACTATTTGTCAACACATTTTAGTTTCGGACATAGGGTCATACTTGTTTTGTTTTTTTTTTGTTTTCTTTTCTTTTCATTCTTATTATCTGACTACTTCAACTTGTCGTTTGTTGGTGTATCAATAGATCTCATGGTACTTCGAGCCTACTTTAGATCGACCTCGAGATCGAGAGACCCTACATACAATTGAAAAAGAGCGAGGAAAAAGGAAGAGCAAAATCATCCAATCTAGGAAAGATGGAAGACCATAATATTGTATTGGACGGCGATGGACAACCTCTGTTATCCATTGGTAATGTGGCACAGTTACAACAACAACAACTACCACTTCAGTCGCGAGAGCCACGGGCTCCTCCACCACATCGGCTTCGAGATTATGTGGTACCAAACATGAACAACATCCATACTGCAATAAGGATACCTACTGTTGCTAGAGAGCAATTTGAGATCAAGTCTGCCATGATCAATATGCTATATCAGAATCAGTTTATGGAGATCCCCATCAACACCTCAGAGATTTCCTAGAGCTTTCTGGGACATTCAAGATACATGGAGTCCCGGAGGATGCAATTTTGTTACGTCTCTCTCCTTCTTAATAGGGGGATACGCAAAAACGTGGCTGCAATCTCTTCCCATGGGTTCCACCACCACCTAGGACCAGCTCTGCACTTGGTTCTTATCACGGTTCTTCCCTCCCGGCAATACAATTCAGATGAAGGGATAACTTACTACATTCAGATGCAGAGAGGGAGAAATTTTATTTCAGGCTTGGGGAAGGTTTAAGGACCTACTACAGATGTGCCCACACCATGGTCTAGAGTAGTGGTACGTGATCCAAACTTTCTAAGCTGGGATCTCAGATGAGCAAAAAACGACGTTGGATAATGCTTCTAGAGGATCATTCATAGAGCAGAGTGTAGAGGAGGCATACGAGCTCATCGATAACCTTGCCATGAACCACACTGTGGTCCACACCGAGGGGTATGTCGAACAAGACAAAGGGTCTCCACGAGGTGAACCAGAGCAGAGAAATGAGCAATGAAAATATCATGTATTGTGTAAACTGCGGAGATACAGAGCATGTAGCGTATCAATGCACGATGCAAGAGGATATGGAGCATATGAGTTTAGCCCAACAACAAGGAAATATGCAATTCGAGAACACCTACAACCCGTATTAGAGGAACCACCCAAACTTCTCTTACCGGACGACTCAACCGGTTAAGTTCTCGAGATTTCAATAGAAGCCACAATCGTACCAACAAGGTACCCAACAATTCCAGCAAGTTCAGCAAACTCCTCAATCTCCCCAGACTCCTTCATCAAGCCTTGAAGCGATAATGCTTAAATTCATCAAGGAATAAAGACAACAAAAATGATTCAATCCAAACTCAATGCAGATATGGGGGCAGCGATTAATGAGCTCAAAACGCATGTGAAGATGCTAGCGAATTCCATATAGCAACGGGCTGGCTCATCCTCTCGGGATCTCGAAACAACCTGGGAAGCCTGATCTCAACCCGAGAGAGCACATGAATGCTATCACCTTGCGCAACGGTAATGTTATTGAGAACCCACCCCCAAAGAGCAAGAGAAAGTTGCAGGAAAATCTGTGGATAAAGGCAAAGGCATCACGATCATGGAAGGGGCTAAATCGGATCTAGAAAAGCCGTTTATTGCTCCACCGGTGTACATTCAGTCTACAAGCGCATGAACTTCAGAGAGCTCAAGCCTACCAAGATATCTCTACAACTCGTGGATCGTTGGGTAAGATATCCGGTGGATGTTGTTGAAAATATCCCCATCAAGGTAGGTAGTTTTTGTATACCCACTGATTTCATTGTACTAGACATAGAAGAAGAAACTAGGGTGCCTATTATTTTGTGAAGACCTTTCTTAGCCACTGTAGGTGCCATAATAGACGTACAACAAGGGGAGCTCTCTCTACATGTTGGAGATGAGAAGATAGAGTTTAACTTGTCCAGCTCTATGAATAGACCCTCCTTCAAGGAGTCTTGTTTAGAGTTGATTTGTTGAAAGACTTGGTGAATGACACGCTTGATTAGGTAAGTATCTCTGACCCTCTTGAGAGATTCTTAACAAAAGTTTGCAAGGATGTAGGACTCACAAACGAAGATTCCGAAGTTTATGCAGAATTCATGAGTGCTATTAAGGCACTACGGGACGCCCCACACGAGCCGTGTGAAAACCATGCTGATTTCACAGTGGAGAAGGCACCTAAACTCGAGCTCAAACCTCTCCATTCTTCTCTTCGGTATGAGTACCTTGGATGTAATGATACATACCTTGTTATTGTGAATGCTAACTTGAGCACATATGAGACGCAAAAGCTACTTGTTTGCCTAAGGAAGCATAGGATTGTGATTAGATATACCATCGATGATATCAAGGGAGCCCTTCATTATGCATGCACTGAATTCTCATGGAGGACGACCACAAACCATCCATCAAAGCTCAAAGAAGGCTGAACCTGAATTTGAAAAAGGTAGTGAAAAAGGAGATCCTAAAACTTTTGGACGCATGTATCATTTATCCTATCTCGGACAGCGAATGGGTGAGCCCTGTGCATGTCGTGCCAAAGAAAGGAGGAATGATGGTAGTGCGCAATGAGAACAACGAGCTGATTCCGACAAGGACGGTCACAGTATGGAGGATGTGTATAGACTACCGCAAGCTCTCATTCATTGACCAAATGCTAGACCACTTAACGAATCATGCCTAATTTTTCTACTTGGATGGGTACTCCGGTTTCTTCCAGATTCTCATCCACCCTCAAGATCAAGAGAAGACGACCTTCACGTACCCTTATGGGATGTTCACCTACCGTCGTATGCTCCGGCTACTTTCCAGGATTGCATGATGGCAATTTTTTTTTATTTCATTGAGCATATTATAGAAGTTTTCATGGATAGTTTTTCTGTTTATGGCTCTACATTCAATGATTGCCTTCTTAACCTTTCTAGAGTGTTGCAGCGATATGAGGAAGTTATTTTAGTACTTAATTAAGAGAAATTCCACTTCATGGTGAAAGAAGTGATTGTGTTAGGACACATGATCTCATCAAGAGGCATAGAAGTAGATAAGGCCAAGATCGAGGTAATCGCGAAGCTTCCTTCACTATTTTCGGTCAAGGAGATTACATGTTTTTAGGGCATGTCGATTTCTATCAGAGGTTCATCAAAGACTTCTCCAAGATCGCAAAACCATTGACAGGGTTGCTGGAGAAGGATGATACATCTAATTTTCTAAAGAATGCGATGACGCCTTCAACAAGATCAAGAGAGCATTGGTTTCAGCTTATATCATTCAACCGCCAGATTGGAGCTTACCGTTCGAGATCATGTGTGATGCTAGCAACTACACGGTTGGGGTTGTTTTAGGACAACGAAGAGACAAGATCTCTCATGTCATCTCCTATGCTACCAATCCCTTAGACGATGCTCAGATCAACTATGCCACAACCGAGAAGGATATCCTTGTCGTTGTCTTTGCTTTTGAAAAGTTTAAATCATATCTGATTGGCTCGAAGGTGATTGTCTACAGAGATCACGCGACACTCAAGTACCTCCTAGGGAAGAAGGACGCAAAGCCACGCCTTATCCGATGGATCCTTCTCTTGCAAGAGTTTGATATCAAGATTGGAGATACAAAGGGATCAGAGAACATCGTTGCAGATCACCTCTCTCGCATTATCATGGAAGACGAGAGATCCATCGACGACTCCTTGAGAGACGACATCATTTGCACGCTTACCTCAGGTAAACCCGCCCCTTGGTATGCTGATTTTGTCAATTTTATTGTGAGCGATGTACTATCCCTCAAGTTGTATTTTCATATGCGCAGAAAATTCTTTGCGGACGTCAAACACTACTATTGGGACGATCCAATTCTCTACAAGACATGCACAAACGGGGTCATTAGGAGATGCATCCCCGAGGAATAGGTAGAGAGCATTCTTTTCCCTTGCCATGGATTAAATTATGGAGGCCACTTCGTTAAGTCTAAAACCGCTTCGAACGTGATACAAGAAGATTTTTATTAGCCTACTCTCTTCAGAGATGCCCACAGGTACGTTTCTTTTTGTGATCAATGTCAAAGAACGAGAAATATAGGTAAGAGGAACTAGATGCCACAAAATTACATCTTTGAGGTAGAATTGTTGATGTTTAGGGTTTAGATTTCATGGGACCTTTTCCCTCTTCATGTGGTAATCAATATATTTGGTAGGTGTAAATTATGTGTCTAAATGGGTAGAGGCTATGGCTGCACCGACTGATGTTTCTAGGGTGGTTATAAAGTTCTTCAAGCAAACCATTTTCTCTCAGTTCGGTGTCCCTAGAGTGGTCATTAGTGATGGAGGCTCGCACTTTATTGCTAGACAATTTGAGGCCCTCCTTAAGAAGTATGGCGTGAACCATAGGATAACTACACCGTACCACCCGCAGACTAGTGGACAGGTTGAGGTTTCGATAGGGAGATCAAGAGTATTCTAGACAAAACCGTGTCTAGGTCCCGTAGAGATTGGTCTATGAAGTTAGATGATGCATTATGGGCCTATATGACTGCGTTTAAGACTTCCATTGGCATGACTCCTTTTCAGCTCGTTTATGGTAAGTCTTGCCACCTCCCCGTCGAGCTAGAGCACCGCGCCTATTGGGCGACAAAGCTCCTTAATTTTGATCTTAAGAGTGCATGTGAGAAACGACTTTTGTAGGTAAATGAGCTAGACGGGCTTCGAATCGAGGCCTATGAGAACCCTAAGATCTACAAGGAGCGCGCTAAGAGATGGCATGACAAGAAGATCCTCCCACATGACTTTCAGCTAGGTGATTTGGTTCTACTTTTTAACTCTAGTCTTAAGCTTTTCCCGGCATACTACGATCGCGTTGGTCTGGTCCTTTTCAGGTGCGGGAGGTATTCTCACATGGAGAAGTGGAGCTATGGAGTGAGATGAGTGGAACGTTCAAAGCTAATGGTCACCTTTTGAAGCTCTACCAAGGTGCTCAACCGATTGAAAGCAGAAACTCCATTTTCCTTTTCGATCCACTCGGTGCGAACGCATGAGGCATGGAGACGTCAAGCTTAAGGACGTTAAATAAGCGCTTTCTGGGAGGCAACCCAACAAATTTTCTTTTCTCATTTTCGCAGCTTTTTAGTTTAGGATTCGGATTTTAATAAAAAAGGAACATGAGCTTCACTTCCCTTACCCTCCATCGGAGCTTCACATCGAGGACATCATTCGATTCAAGTGTGGGGGAGCAACTCACGTTTTTCAGATGATTTTGTTTCATTTTCTTTTGTTTTTTTCTCTTTGATTTCGTAGTTTTTAGCTTAGTTTTAGTTTGATTTTTGTTTTCATGAGTCAAAGTCGTCCCAGGCACTTGTCCGGTGCCACGTTTTGAGATGAACCATAAACCTAGGATGCTTAAGAAGTCAACATTTTCTGTGATATCTTGCATGTTTGAGCTTAGGTTTTTCCTAAGCGTTGGAGCTTATTAGTCAGTTGAAAAGCAAAAAGGTCGTAAGTCTTTAGGAACTGTAGTGTTGCTTGTGAGAGGTTTACACGAGGCTACTAGGCTAGTTTCTTGTTCATTCTCTCTATTTAGATAATTATACTTCGTGTAGGCGATGCTTTACTTCTTTTTTATGAGGATAATTCGACCATATGAAAATGAGCTTGTTTTTGCATAATAAGAGCACACACTAACACTCTGTTGTCGATAGAAATAATGCCTAGAAGCATGATCTAAAATCGATATGAGTGCATCGACCTTGACACCTTTTCGATGGTTCGGGTCTAAGTGGTAGGTTGGAGATCATCTTTCTACGTCCTAAGGGCACAACACAATAAAATCATCTACTCCGCTGCTCTCTTGAATGAGATGCAAAAGTATACTGATAACACGTAATCCGTAGTAGTTTTTATGTCATTCTTAGGTCTAGTTTTAGGTAGA
>CM071862.1:3832281-3845650 GCA_036759665.1 Gynandropsis gynandra
ACGATCCGTATCCTTGCGGAAGCGTTAGTCTAGGTAATTTATTACTTGATATAGCGCACATCATATACCGTCGCTGGTAGCCTGGATCTAAGTAGAGGCTGGATCCCTTCAAATTCGACGTTCTAGAAACTTAGTGTGTTTGCATAAAGAAAATAAAAAAAGAAGAAGAAAAAGAGAATAAATAAACAAAGAAGATCATAAACGAAATAAGAATCTTTTTATTCTATGTTTAGCACTTGTCTGAAGTCTTGTTTGGTGGATAGAGTTGCAGTTTCTTGTTTGGTTTGCATTTGATTTGCTTTCCCTTAGGTAGCCATGGTGAACCTAGGATGAAGACTGAACATTAATAGGCCGAATTTGCTCTTAACTTGCCAGTTGATCGATTAGGTCCACTTTGGCGGTGTCTCTAGGAGAAAGGAGAATTCTTGTTTTTGTATCTCCCATGTGTTCCACGCTCACATTTGCTTAAGGATAACCAAACATTCAAGTCTGCGGGATTTTGATCATCTCGTTTTTTTACACATTTCTCACATGATTTTAGAGATGTTTGTGATGATAATTGTGATGTTTACGTATGTTTTTGAATCCGTTTTAATTATTTTCATGTTCATATGTTCTTATAGGTTTTAAGACGTATTTGATTATTTTCGGAGCTAAAGATTATACACGGGACAAAATACGAGTGTCGAGGATCACAACGGAGTAAACAAGACGAGAAACAGACAAGAAATGAGTAAGATATGAACTTGCCCGAGACAAGGATATGCACGGTTGGGCTGGATGAACCGCACGAACGAGCATGAACTTGACAGAGTTTTGCCGAGAGTAATGCACAGCCTGAGTTACATACTGCACGACTGATCACCTCTCATCGAAGATAGCATGGTCAGGCACATTATTAAGCCCGGTTCGGCTCACTAACCAGCAAAACACTTCGAGAGCAATGCACAGCTCGAGCGCATGAGAAGCTCGGGTGATTGCCTTTTTTAAAGATGTGCCCGACCGATCTGCATGCAGTGCCTGTTTGAGCGTACAACCCTAGCACGAAGAAGGAAATGCGATGCGTCGCTTGAAGGAAAAGGAAACCGGACACACAAAAAGGAAATGAAGCAGTCCGGTCGGGTGGTGTCAAGCCCAGTCGGGCACCTTGAGTAGTAACTTTCCTTTTCTCAGTTGGAACTTAATTAACACGGGACAAGTTCCCAAGTTTTGTTGCAGACGGCTGAAGGGGGATTCGTGGAATTTGTTCATCACCTTAGGAGCAATCGTGGCAAAAGACATTCGAGAAGTATTGGAAGATCGATCACGACTTCATTTTGTTTAATTCTATGTTCTTAGGCTATCTATTTCTTTCATGATGCTGTGTTTCGAACTCATGTCTGAGTAGTACTTTTGTTCTAGGAGAAAGGATTAGCACTCGGCAATCCCAGAACCTTTTTGATTAATTTATGAATGCAATTCCCTATTTTAGTTTATCTATTCTTTGTCTGAATATTTGAATATCTTGTATTTGTGATGGCCAAGTAGATGGATGTTTTAGGGGTTTAGGAGAAGGATCAAAAGGAGAATTCTAATCCCGGATAGTCAGGCTTAGAACAATCGAGACTAGGTCATGAAAGTAGAGTAGTAACGGTTGTGGATTAATCGGATGAATCAAAGAACTTGATGGGTTTAGTTTAAGGTATCGACCATGAAAGTAAGGTATATAACTTGACTAAATCACATTTCTATGCCTTTAAAGAGGGTAGAAATCATATTAGGATCGTATGTCTTAGATACCTTAATTGGGAATGCATGATTAGATTGATTGATTGTTGGTTCCGGAAGTCTTGTGGTTAAACCGTATCATAGAATGTTTGTTTCATTGCCGATAACTCGTTAGTTTATTGCTTTTAGTTATTGATGTCAAAACCATATTCGTTTGTAGCAAGTTTGATTCCTTGTTTGAGTTTAGTTTTTGTTGCATAGTCCCTGTGGGATCGGCACCTAGAGTACTATATATGTGATGTACACTTGCGGGTAGTTTAGGTTAATTTTGTTTAACTTGGAATACATCACTTTGGAAGAAGATATAAAGAAATGTAAGAAGGTTGTGTTTGAGTAAGAGGGAAGAAAAGTAAAAAGAAACAAGAAGACAAAGAGTCTAGAGCACACATGGATATTTATGGACAAAATGGAATGAATGAATAACGAGAATTATAAAATGAGAGGTCGATTCATTATCTTGATTCGATGGATAAATTTTCCAATCTCATCAATCTTGGTCTTCTTTGAGCAAGAAAAAAAGACAACAAAACGCATATAAATCGCTTTTCAAGGAAAGAACATAAAATGTTAATGAACTTTGGGCTAGGTGGTTGTATGAATTATGTACCTCGTTGAATGCTATTAATTGAATGTGAGATTTATATTGTTTGCTGAGGCGTTTGGATAGTTTGGTCCTTGTTGGGTACCTTCAAGTCAATATCAATTGAGGGTTTCATAGTTAAAAGACAATATTTAAAGGATTAAAGAGTTATTAAAAAGGCACGAAGAAGAATGATGTGGTTGTTCTATAATGACAGATGCTTGGAGTCATCAAAAGAGGATGAGCATCATGAACTTTTGTGTCAATTCCAAGATATGTACTTGTTTCTTATCTTAAAAGGATGTTTCAAAAGATTCTCATGCAAGTGAATATATCTTTGAGTACATAGATAAATGCATTAATGATGTTTATATCTTTGAATACATAGATAAATGCATTGACGAGGTTGGTATGAAAAATATTGTTCAAGTGGTAGAGACAATGCTACTAATAATGAGGGAGCTAAAAGGCTTTTAATGGAAAATATGCAACATATATTTTGGAGTGGTTGTG
Source organism: Gynandropsis gynandra (assembly GCA_036759665.1). NCBI lineage: Eukaryota > Viridiplantae > Streptophyta > Magnoliopsida > Brassicales > Cleomaceae > Gynandropsis > Gynandropsis gynandra. The sequence continues at coordinate 3,835,142 of CM071862.1, forward strand.
TTGCTCATGTTATAGGTCAAATTCTTTAAGAAATTCTGAATTTGCTTTATTATAGGAAGATCATTGATCAAATTAAAGTTCTAACTCATACTATGATTTTAGAGTTGATGAGAACCTTTACAAGTGGAAGGGATATTGTGAGGTCCGAAGTTACGAGATTTGCATCATGCTTCCTAACTTTAGAAATATTTATTGAGAAGAAAGTACAACTGAAGATTATCTTTTTATAGTCATGAGTGGGAATCATCTAAGCATTCTAAAAGTAAAAAAGGGAAACATGTTTACGAGATTTTGTTGAGTACTCAATTTTGGCCTCGTGTTATATCTTTTTTCATACTGTCCTTCTTCATCTATATCAGAGCCATTGATATTTGATGATGAAGATAATATGGTGGATGTTGATGCTTTGATCAATACTTTCGATGATCGTCCAAATGTTTCCATCATCGATCTGGAACGTGCTAACGAAATGTTATGGTTAAATGATATTCATTTACACATATTTTTGTATTAATTTTTGAAATCATCTAATGTTTTTGTTTATACTTATAGGTTTGATATGGATAATGTTCTAAAACACACAGACAATATCATCCAAGGTTCTTTGCAAGATTGATTGTACTGTTTCTGCCAAGTGACGCCATAGGTGATACACCGCTGATGGTGATGTAATTTTATCGTTAGTGCTATAATATAAGTTTTTAATTTCATTATTATTGAATATGTGTAATAAATTAGTTGTTTAAAATTTAATTTTTTTAGTGAGCATATAGATATCAGAAGAAAGACATATCCCACATCTATATTGCCTAGATGCGCGATATGCAATCTCGGTTGCGCTTGATGATGAACAACACCAAGCGCAACTACTACAACAAGAACGCTGAATAAACATGGGAAACGACGAGATTTTTAACCAACTCGTCAAGTACTGAGAGTCAGAGGAATTCAATGTCAAAAGCGAAAAGGGGTCACACACTGTTGATACAAAGACAAAGTTCACGAGGATGGTCCTCATTGCGATACTTCGTTAGTGAAATCGTTATCCAAAAGAAAGAAAGAGTTGATAATAAAATTTATTTAATAATATAATTTTGTTTCTTTAAAAATGGTATCTAATCATATTATTTTAGTGTTACATATGCAGTGACTCTTATTGAGCTGGTCGTCAAGGTTCATGCCAATAAGAAACCTGTCATCGGGGAAAAGGTCGAGGAACTTAAGTTGGTCGACCCTCGAGTAGAGCAGATGGTGAAAACTGTGATGGAGAAGATCACACAACAATCACAAGTCGTTGTTTAATCTCCTAATGAATTTGGTCATTTACAAAAGGATAAAATTCATTTATAGGTAAATAACACTAGTATTTATGATGTTCAATGTATAAAAATTTATAAATCGATATACTAACTTTAATTTATTTGATATTGCAGTCTATTAGACCGTATAAGGGGTGTCTATATGATCTGGATTCTCTACAACAATATATTGAATAGGACGTCACGACGGTACCCCCATGTTTCAAGAGACATACACGAAAGAACGACACATCAACCACTTGAGACTACACTTCGAGAAACACGAGTGCAGACGCGTCTTATAGAGAGTATCATTGAATTTATGAGCCAGACCTTTGGAGGAAGCACCACCGAGACAAAAACCAATCATCGACTCTGACACGATCCCTTCTCAAGGCATTTAGATAATATATAGGCTAGTTTGGTTCATTATGTATTTTATTTAGTTTTAAATTTTGCACAAATATTTCAATATATTAGAAAACATTTTTTTTATTTTTTTATTTACCAACTTATCAACAGATCTCTATAAAGAATAGAACGACATTATCAACGGGCATCTGTTGAAACTTTAAATTTTTTCGCCAAACCATCGAGCATCCGTTGGTGAATCCCGCTAAGATTTCCAACAGATGCTCATTGGTTCTCAAACCATCTTCCAATGGATAGCCTGTGGTACTTCCAATGAGCATCCGTTATAATTTCTAATCTTCATTCTTTGTAATTTCCAATGGCAGTATCCATTGCAATCCTTTGATAATTTCCTGCGAATCCTAACCGTTGAAATGTCGTTATAAATTACAACAAATGTAATTTTCAACAATTGATTTCTAACAAGCAGAAATACATTGGAAATTTTCATTTCCAATGGAAAATAAATCATTTCCAACGGATTTTGCCGTTGGAAATGATCTATTTTTTGTAACAATTCTATGTCTACAAAGATCCAGATATTACTTTGGATCACATTGTTATGGATAAGTTTTTATGTGGCGTTGATACATTTTATCATGAGGAGTATGAGAAGAAAGGCATTGTTGTGAATATAGAGTTCAACATGTATAAAAACAAAGAAGGTGTTTTTGGAATGACTTTCGCATTGAAAGTATGTGAAGTAAACGATGACAAATTTGATCCTCGTATGTTTTTTTAAATCCTATTTTTTGCTTCATTTTATAAATGATGATGACTTTGAAAATTATATTTCTTTAGAAAGTTGATGAGAAACATATGTATATCATGTTCTATATTTACAAAGGATGGCAATGCAAATTCTCGGTTTAACTTCAAATTCATCTGGTTGTGGATGAAATTGGAGTAGTTTTGCGGGGGTTTGTGCTTTGAAATTGATGTCTTTAATTCATTATATTCTAATTTAATTTTTTAGATTCATACAAATAAAAAGAATCGGTTTAAGAAATTTATTATTTATTCAATTCAATTCAAAATTGTTAACATGTGTAAAAGGGTTGCAAAGACAAGTTGATATGTTCTTGGCTAATGATTCTATAAACGCTTAGTCATGGCTTAACAAGTTCCTACAAATTTAAATTTTGAAGACTTTAATGATGAAAATAATACTAAATTGGAAGATCATTTTTGTGATTTGATTGACATCATTTTGTGAAGCAGATGGATAGTTGGAGCATTTAATTAGAAAACATATATTAGATATTTAGATCATTATTAATATTTTGTTATGTTTATGTTATGATTAATAGATTTGTATGACTCCATATTTTATGTATGGTACTTTGTTTACTTATGTTATATTTTTAAATTGTATGTATAACTTTGAAAATTGATTTGTATTAAAAAATTGAAAAATATCTTATCACCAAATCACTGAGTGATTCCATTAGTTGTTAGGCGTTGACGGAAAATGTGAACAATGTTTAACAATTTTTAGTACATTGATATTTAGTAGTTAAAACCCTAAACCCTAAATCTTTAGAAGATATCTTTAATATTTTGACGATTGAATGGGATAATTTTTTTCGAAATATTATCACATTCAAATTTAAATATTGAAAATTGGATAATCATTATGACATGACATCTCACTTAAAATAATAATTAAACTAAATAATCGGAAACATATATAAAAAAAGCCAATTTTTTTTATTTCAAAACAATCATAAAAAGGGTCAATATTAATACCATCTTCATAATTTCACTCATAAAAATAGGTAAAAAATGATTTCATCGAGTTTTGAAATTCAATTTGATAAAAATGTAATAAAATTTAAATTCCAAATAATAATAATAATAATAATAATAATAATAATAATAATAATAATAATAATAATAATAATAATAATAATAATAATAATAATAATAATAATAATAATAATAATAATAATAATAATAATAATAATAATAATAATAATAATAATAATAATAATAATAATAATAATAATAATAATAATAATAATAATAATAATAATAATAATATGTATGAGGAGAAGATAAGAGGTAGAGTAAGAAAATTTTTTATTCCAAAAGATTTTTCAAGTATACATTAGAAATGAAATTGTTTTTATTCATAGATTTACAAGGTAGATGAAAAGACAAACAAAATATATAAAGAAATAAGGTAGTCATAATTTCTAAAATTAAAGATTAATAAAATGAGAGAGTAAATAGAGCAAATGGAGTTGGAGAAATTCAAAAGACATTCACATAATTACTATTATTATTTTATAATGCTCCCCTTCAATATCTATTAAAAAAATATACCTCGTTAAAACCTTTTACTAGGTAAAACCCGTAGAAAAAAACCCCTAGCAAAAGAAAAAAAGGACATACTCTTAATGATATGCAATAAATACGTTGCCTCGTTAAAAATCTTTATTAAAAAAACATATTAGGAATAACTTAGTAAAAGAAAAAAGAGTGCAATGCATATCTTTTCTCCCCTTTATAAGATCATCATTTTATATCTTTCAAAAGAAACATTCTAATTAAGTAAACCATTTTCTCAAATAATCTCATAGATAGTGCCTTATTGAATAAATCTATTGGATTCTCAGTAGACTTTATTTGTTGAACATATATTTCACCATTTTGTTGAAGATCATGAGTAAATAAAAATTTAGGTGAAATATGTTTTGTCTTGTCAGCTTTAATGTAACCATCTTTTTCTTGAGCAATGTGTAGTAGTATCCTCAAAAAATATTACGGGGATATTTTATCAATTGGAAGACCACATGACTCCCTAATATATTGAGATACTGATCTCAGCCAAACGCATTCATGACTTGCCTCGTGAATTGCTAATATCTCTATATGATTTGATGAAGTGGTTACCAATGTTTGATTTATAGAACGCCATGAGATTGTGGTTCCCCCATAAGTAAATACATACCAAGTTGAGATCAAACTTTATGAGGATCTGATAAATATCCAGCATCTGCATAACCAATCAAGTTTGGTTTGATGAGTTACAATAATATAAGCCCATATCTGTGGTCCATCAAAGATATCTAAAGATATGTTTTACACCATTCCAGTGTCTTCGAGTTGGTGATGAACTATATCTTGCCAATAAACTTACGTCAAAATATATATCAGGACGTGTATTATCAGCAAGATACATTAGTGCTCCAATAGCACTAAGATATGGTACTTTAGAACCAAGTAATTCTTCATTTTCCGCATGCGGTCTAAAGACATCTTTATTAATGTCTAATGACCTCACTACCATCGGAGTACTTAAAAGATGTGATTTATCCATGTAAAACCTTTTAAGTATGTTTCTATATAAGTTGATTGATGTAAAAATATTCCACCTATCAGATGCTCGATTTGAGAACCTAAACAAAATTTTGTTTTCCCAAGGTTTTTTTATTTCAAACTCTTTTTCTTAAACATTGCAGAGCTTGTGATAACTCTTCTGGAGTTCTGATCACATTTAAATCATCAACATAAACCTCAATTATAACAAACTTTGATTTTGAACCTTTTATGAATACAAATGGGCATATAAGATCATTTTTATATCCTTCTTTTATCAAATATTTACTTAGACAATTATACCACATCCGTCCAGATTGTTTCATCCCATACAACGCTTTGTTTAATTTAAGGGAGTATATTTCTCGAGAATTCTTATATGCATCTGGAATTTTAAATCCTTCAGTGATTTTCATATATATATATATATATATATATCATGGTATAAGAGCCATACAAATAAGCCGTGACCATGTCCATGAGGCGCATTTCAAGTGTTTCAGTCATTACCAGACTTATCAAACATCGAAACGTTATTGCAACCACCACAGGTGAATATGTTTTTTCATAATTAACACCAGAAATTTGGGTAAAACCTTCAGCAACAAGTCTTGCTTTATATCAAATAATCTCATTTTGTTCATTTCCTTTTCGTACAAATACCCATTTATTGCCAATCATTTCTATTTCTACACTCTTCTATAGAAGTAGGTTCATGATCCTCGTTTTCATTTATTATATCACGTGCTATATTATCAATAAAAACATCATCGACAATTATTTCTTTCGATTCCATCTTCGTCTTGTATTGATATAATTAATTGAAATCTCTTCATTTTTATTGGTTCCAGGTACCTGATTACTTTCATCATTCACTATCAACAATTTCTTCTAGAGTTACGCCATTATTTCGACCATCATGATTCCTTGCTCTTTTTCTTTTTTGATGAAGTTTATCTTTGGAACCACGTGGTCTACCACACTTCAGGTGTGCCTTAGACTCACTAGCAATTATAGGTTATCTTTCAGGGACATTTATTCTAATTGGAGCATTCACAACTGGAATGTGAGATTTTGTATCTCTTTTTGGGTCAGGGAATGCGTCTGCAATTGATTCGCAATACCTTGCAAATGGATTATCCTTTGAACTTCTAAATCACTATCTTTTGTTCGAGGATCTAAATTTTTCAAAGATGATACACCATAATATATCTTTCTCCAACTATTTGTTACTTTCACCTATGTTGAAAATAATGACTCATCAAAATGATAATCTGTAAATCTTGTAGTGAAAACATCTTCCGTTATTGGTTCAATATATTTGATTATAGACGGAGATTTGTACCCAATATATATTCTCAATCTCCTTTGAGGTCCCATTTTTATTCGTTGTGGTGGATTATTTGGGACATATATTGCACATCCAAAAATTTTCAAATGAGAAATATTTGGTTCCTAACCATAAACTAAGTGTAAAGGGGAATTATCATGATAACTAGTTGGCCGAATGCGAATAAGTTGTGCTGCATGCAAAACAACATGAATCAAGCCCAAATAGGAAGATTGGATTTCATAAATATTGGTCTTGCAATCCATTGAATTTGTTTAATAAACGATTCTACTAGACCATTTTGAGTATGAACATAAGCTACATGATGTTCCACTCTTATACCAATCGACATTTAATAAGTCACAAAAGACTGTGACATGGATTCATCAGTATTATCAAGACGAATTGTTTTAATCGGATAATCAGGAAAATGTGCTCGTAATCGTATTATTTGTGCAAGTAATCTCGTAAAAGCCAAATTACGAGACGAAAATAAGCACACGTGTGATCATCTCGTTGATGTATCAATTAATACCATGAAATATCAAAATGATCCACACGGTGGATGAATCGAGCCACATATATCACCCTGAATTCTTTCTAGAAATGATAGTGATTCATTTCTTATTTTTGCTGATGAGGGCCTAATTATTAGCTTTCCTTTTGAGCAAACAACACAAGAAAATTTATGGGATTGCTAAATCTTCTGGTTTTTCAATGAATGACCACATGAATTCTGAATAATTTTTCGTATCATCGTTGAACCGGGATGACCTAACTGGTCATGCCAAACTTTGAAATTATTTTTAAAATAATGGTTTACAAAATCAGTAAATTTCGAGTTTATTTTATTATATGCTTCAATAATCTCAATAGATGTGTAATATAAACCAAATGAGAAAGCGGGTAACTTTTCTAACACACACCTCTTATCCATCATTGTTGAGGTAATACAAAGGTATTCAATGCCTTTTTCATTGATAGTTTCAATGTCATATACATTCATAAGAATATCCTTGAAACTTAACAAATTTCTTGAAGACTTTGGTGAATATAAGGCATTGTTAATGATAAACTTTGTGCCTTTTGGAATCACAAAAATTGCTCTTCCGTAGCCCTCAACAATTTTTGCACATCTCGATATGGTATTGAAATGTGTTTAATCATTTTCTAAAATTGAAAAATATTTCTTTTCTTTAAGAATGGTGTGCGTAGTAGCATTGTCCGCGAGATATAAATCCTTATCTTGGATCTTCATTTGATTTATATTTATAATCTATATAATGGTGTGTGTAGATGCCTTTCATAAACTTATTGGAGTCATCCAATTCTTCAAGCTTGTTGGAATCATCGAAAACGAGATTAGCTTCAACATCATTTCCTCCATTCTTCAATGACTCTTGGTATAGGTTTACAAAAGGCTTAGGAGTACGAAAAGTACGCGCCAAATGTCCATGTATCCCACATCGGTGGCAAATACTTTCTTTCTTATTCTTGCCTCAATCATTACTCTCAAAATTCTTTTTTTTAGGATTGTAATTGCTCGGTCCACTATGGAAATGGCCTCTACTTTTTCCTCGTCCACGTCCACGACCGTGGCCATAACCATGGCCACAACCACGATAATTGTTAAATGCTACGACATCCATTTCAGGGAATGGAGCAGAATCAGTGGGATTAGTGTCATGATTTTTCATCATTAATTCGTTATTTTGCTCAACAACAAGGAGACAAGAGATTAGATCCCCATATTTTGTAAAATCTTTTTCATGGTATTGTTACTCTAAGAGCACATTAGATGCATGAAATATGGATAACGTTTTTCCATCGTATCAAAATCAATTATGGTTTCACCACATGGTTTCATTTGTGAACTTATTCGAAACATTGCCAAGTTATATTCGCTCACAATTTTGAAATCTTGAAAACGTAGATGCATCCAATTATAACGAGCTTTCGGAAGGTCACCGTTTTTTGATGATCATATCTCTCTTTCAACAATTTCCAAAGATCTGCGGGATCGTTGACTGTGAGGTATTCGATTTTCAATCCGTCATGAAGATGATGACAGAGAAATATCACGGCTTTCGCATTATCTTGATTCAGTAATTGATTCGAAATACCAATGATCTCTTTGAAACCTTTTGCATCCAAGTGGATCTCCGCATCCAACACCCACGACAAATAATTTTTTTCGGTAATGTCAAGAACCTCAAACTCGATTTTGACAAGGTTTGACATGATGAACTATATGAATAAAATAAAAAAAATATGAATAAAACAATGTGAAATATCAGATCAAACTATAACATTTATGATACACAAGATCCATACAAATGGCGAGTGTAAAGCATTCTTAGTTATAGTGATACTACTATTAGAGAATAAATATAATAAAAAAGGGAATATAATTGTAATGATTAGAAAAAAAACCTCAAAGATTGAAAATAGAGCCTTCATGCTGATAAGTGTTGCAAAATAAGATAGAATAATATGTAAGAGGAGATGACATGAGATAACGGAAGAGAATTTTTATTCAAGAAGATTTTTCAAGTATACATCACAAATTGAATTGAATCTATTTATAGGCTTACAAGATAGATGAAAAGAAAAACAAAATAGATGAAGAGATAATGTAGTCATAATTCATAGAATTAAAGAGTAATAAAGTGGGAGAATAAATAGAGAAGATGAAGAGTTGGATAAACTCAAAAAATAATAACATAATAATAATAATAATAATAATAATAATAATAATAATAATAATAATAATAATAATAATAATAATAATAATAATAATAATAATAATAATAATAATAATAATAATAATAATAATAATAATAATAATAATAATAATAATAGATTAGCGTAGGGCTGGGTAAGATATTCGAAGTATTCGTATTCGATTCGTATCTGAATCGTATTCGATCCGAAAATGCAAATATCCGAAGGAACAAATACAAATATAAATATAAGAAATTAGATATTCGACAAATACAAATACAATAGTATATTCAATTATTCGTAACTATTCGTATCCGTAAGTATTAAATAGATAATTTATTTAATATACATATATGTATAAAAAAATTAATTTTAAGGATCAAATTATAAATAAAAAATATTATTAATATTATTTTAAAATCAAATATAAAATTACTACAAGAAAAATATTATTATACTTAAAATTTAGAGGACTATAATGAAATTTATAAACTTTTAACCCTAATATTCTAACCTAATATTCTACTCCAAACTGTTGCCGCTTCCCTCTCTACAGACTGCAGCCACCATCCACAAACCTAATAATCGAAACCTCCATCGCACTCCTTCCGTCAGACGCTCTCCTCCGTCACGCTCCCTCCGTCAGACGCCCTCCGTCGTGTGAACTTGTATTCTTATTATTGATTCAAATGAGTGACGTACAAGATGTATATATAGGTACAAAGATTAGAAACCCTAATGAGCGTTAAATTACATATTTATCCCTTTATCTTATATGCCCCCTCAAGATGGAGCACCATTGGTGATGCCAATCTTGTGACAAAGTGTAAGGAACGGTTGACGAGAGAGCGGTTTGGTGAGTAAATCCGCTAGTTGATCCGACGAGTTGTGAGACACTCGTAGGATACCGCCTTGCACTTGTTGACAAACAAAGTGGTAATCCAAGGCAAGATGCTTCATGCGAGAGTGAAATACGGGATTGGCACTCAAGTATGTTGCACCAATATTGTCACAGTATATTACCGAAGGCTCAGACGTAGAAATACCAAGTTCTGTCAGGAGAGACGTGATCCACCGAAGTTCGGCTGCTGTATCTGCTATAGAGCGATACTCCGCTTCCGTGGATGAGCGAGCGGTGAATTTCTGCTTCTTCGAAGACCATGAAATCGGATGGCGACCAAGGTAGACGATGTATGCCCCTGTAGAGATATACTCATCACGATCCCCCGCCCAATCTGCATCACTGAAGGCGTGGAGAGATGAAGTATTACCTGTGGAGAAGAAAATACCACGATCTCGGGTTCCAACAAAGAACCGAAGAGCCCGTTTGAGAGCTTGCAGATGTTCTGTTGTCGGTGCATGCATGTACTGAGATAATCTGTTGACGACAAAACTGATATTCGGTCTTGTAAGTGTGAGGTA
>CM071862.1:3856555-3874428 GCA_036759665.1 Gynandropsis gynandra
CACAAGTCATTTAAGCACTCAGATAAAGAATAGATAAACGAAAACGGGAAGATGCATTCAAAGATAAATCAAAAGTTGTTCTGGGATAGCCATGGGCTAATCCCTTCTCCTAGAACAAACAAACTACTCTCTCATGCGTCTGTAAACAATCATAAACGAAATAGAAAATCTAAGGAACATGAAAACCAAACGAAACCGAAGGGTGAAGTTGATCTCCAATGCTCCTCGTAAGTCTCCTTCGCAAGAACCTTCCTCCTTTCTCCTTCGATCAAGAACTGAATAATGAACGAATGAATGTCGACCTCTGGCCCCTTTTTCCTCCTTAAAATTCGTTTTCCTTATTGTTTGAATCCCCCACAAACTTCCATTTTTTTAAGTCAAATTAACTTATTTTAAGTTGTAAGTGACGGTCGCGACCCGCTCGGGCAGTATAAATTACCCGATCGGGTACGGCGCGGAAGATCGCACAAGAACGCGATGAAAAGAGGTGTCCTGGTCAGGCTAGAGAGTGCCCCGGTCGGGCTAAGGTTGCCCCGGTCGGGCTTGAGTGTGCCCTGGTCGGCATCAAGTTGCTGGACAGACTTGCCGACTAAACGCCCCGCGCGGGCAAGGGTATTCTTCGCCGATTCTCTTCCCGTTTGTTCCGTGATGATCCTGTACTTTTTCTCGTGTACGTCCTTTAGCTCCAAAATGAACCGAATATGCATAAAAACCTGTAAGAACACGAAAACACGAAAACACGAAAACACGAAAACACGAAAACACGAAAACACGAAAACAAGTAAAACAAATACAAAATCATACGTAAACATCGCATCTATATCGTAAACGTCTCTAAAATCGTGCAAGAAATATGTATGAAAACGAGATGAACAAAATCCCCCATATTTGAATGTTTGCTTGTCCTTAAGAAAACGTAAACGTGGAACACGTGGGGTGTACAAAATCCGAGAATCCCCCCTTCTCCTAGAAGTACCGCTAAAGCGAACCTAACCCATCAACTAGCACGTCGAGAGCAAATTCGGCCTAATTAAGTTTTCGGTCTTCATCCTAGGTTCACAAAGACTACCCATGAGAAAGTAAAACAAAGAAAAACTAAACAAGCCACCGTAACTCTCTCCACCAAACAAGACTTCAGACAATGCTAAATCTAGAACAACCGATGATACTTGTTCTTTTCCGAGCTCTTTCTTTCTTTATTCCTCTTTTTTTTTCTTTTTTCTTTTTTTTCTTTTTTTTCCTTTTATGACTTCTTTTTCGTTTCCCTTTTTTTATTTTTTTTCTTTTTTTCTTTTTCTTTGCATACACACTAGGCTTCTAGGACGTCGGATTTGAAGGGATCCAACCTCTACTTAGACCCAGACTACCAATGACGGTATACTCATGCATCTCGTTTAAGAGTGCAGCGGAGTAGGCGACTTTTATTTGTGCCATGCCCTTAGGACATAGAAAGATGATCGCCAACCCACCACTTAGACCCGAGCCATCAAAAGAGTATCAAGGTCGATGCACTCATATCGATTTTAGATCATGCATTTTAGGCATTATTTCTATAGACATCGGAGTGTTAGTGTGCGCTCTTAATCTGCAAATAAGCTTGATCTCATACGATATAGTAATCCTCAAGAGTATCAAGGTCGATGCACTCATATCAATTTTAGATCATGCTTTTAGGCATTTTTTCTATAGACAGCGGAGTGTTAGTGTGCGCTCTTAATCTGCAAAATAAGCTCGATCTCATACGATATAATAATCCTCATAAAAAAGAGTAAAGCATCGTCGACACGAAGTATGACAATATGGATAGAGAGAATAAACGATAAACTAGCCTAGCAACCTCGTTTAAACCCCCCACAAGCAAAACTAGGATTCCCAAAGAACTACGACCTATTGTTTTTCAACCGACTAATAAGCTCTAACGCTTAGGGAAAACCTAGCTCAAACATGCAAAATTTCACGGAAAAGACCAACTTCTTAAGCATCCTAGATTCAGGGTTCATCTCAAAACGTAGCACCGGGCAAGGGTGTTCTTCGCCGATTCTCGTCCCGTTTGTTCCGTGATGATCCTCGATGTTTATACTTTGTCTCGTGAACGTCCTTTAGCTCCAAAATGAACCGAATATGCATAAAAACCTGTAAGAACACGAAAACACGAAAACACGAAAACAAGTAAAACAGATACAAAATCATACGTAAACATCACATCTATATCGTAAACGTCTCTAAAATCGTGCAAGAAATACGTATGAAAACGAGATGATCAGAAGGACCGGATACTTCAATGCCACTACGAAAATGCTCAGGAAAGTATCTACGAATGAAGAGACCATCCCCACTGGAACTACACTGCTTTCCACTTCTCTCTAGGTACCATTCTAGTTTGTATTTTGGCTCACATTGTGCAGAAGGTAACCTATCATTGCCTGAAAATGAACAACAGCCAAGTCAGCCTTAGAAGTCTTGAACGTGTTCTTATTATGATCACCTTCGTATTAGATAATGCCTTGGTTTTAAGCATTTCAAGGATTCAAATGATACCTTGAACATTCTTAGGGTAGAACTCCCAGGGGCTTTACTCGACCACCAATACTCACGTCTCTCTGATTCATGATGAAATTCTCACTTGAACTTCTGTTGGTTTCATCTTTGTCATTTAGGTCCATATTCCTTCCAGTCTCATTGCCATCACACACACTTTTGTTCGTCGGTGCCAAAGAAACAACAGAAGAGATTTTGGTTAGTATACAACTCTCTAGATTTTTAAAAACTGCCCTCGAGCCTCTACATTGTCATAAGGCTAGACGCTTGCAACTCTATATAAGGTAGTTCACAGTGTGATGTAGACTCTTTTTTTTATTTTATTAATCTCTATTTCTTTAACATGACCAACGATGTTCCAAATTGAAGATTTATCCTATTTTACAATGGTTTTTTAATACGGTTAACAAGTCTGTGTCTTTCTTTATGATTTAGGAACAAAAAATGGGTAGGAGAAAGATCGAGATGGAGCAAATGCATGACACAACCATTAGGCATGTTTCCTTCATAAAGTGTAGGATGACTTTGTTCAAGAAGGCAAATTAACTGGCCACGTTATGCGATGCCGAGATGGGTATTGTTGTTTTTTCCCTTGGAGGCAAACTCTATTCCTATGGGATCCCAATGTCGATGCAGTCAAACAATGCTACATGAACTGTGAGGAATCATACAACACTGACAAAGGTAGAGTTGAAATGAAGGTTGACCTATATATGGGAAGAGATTCATTGGTCCAATAACACATCTTACTCTACAACTACATGAAGAACTATACTTACAACCCTATAAAAAAACTGGACGAATCTATGACATCTTGTGCAAAGGTAAGCTTGATGATCCATGCAAATGAGTGTGAAAATGAGATTGTGAGATTCATTCGCTTCTCCTTCTGCTTTTGATTTCTTTCTTTACTAGCTTTTGATTCAATTTGTTTGGTTTATTGTTTCTAGGGTTGTAAGAAAAAAGGCTTAGATGAAAAAGGATCATTGAGACAAATCTATCAAAATATTGTATATTTTCATTTTCGGATAAATGGGTACATTCTAGAACTAAAATTCGGATTGTGTGTGACTTTTCTCATGGATTTTTGTGCACTAGATTTCATTCTGTGAAATATCATTATCAATTGGATTACCAATTTGAATCTCGCTGTAAGTATATTTCATCAGCCTTGTGTCTCATTATATATTTTGATTTCAGCATAATTTTGATGTCATGCGAAGCTTCAGACCAGAATTTGATGACTTCTTTGCAGATAGACTAATGTCTGTTGTTGCCGTTGGTCTTTGCACTTCTGGGGGGCTGAAGTATCCATCTTTTTTAGAAAAGATTTGTTCGAGTTATCTTGGGATTGGTGAATTCCAGGTAGGTGTATGTTTTTTGCTCCCTCTAGATTTATCTCCCAAACAATTATTTGGATTAGGGTGTTTGTGCTCTTCGATTGTAACACTTGATATTAGAAATAGAAGTTGAAGTGTATCTTTTCTATTCGCATCACAACTACAAGTTATTGCTGATTCTTTTCGCTAACTCTTTGATACTAATTATTGCTGAAGTCCTCGAGCATAAATCACTTCTTCTTTTGAGGTATACACCATACATTTTTCTCATCGGTCGTGTGTTTTTTTCCTCTAAGGTTATCTCCCAAACAATTATTTGGATTTAGACTGTTTGTGCACTTCGATTGCAGGACTCGCTATTGGAAATAGAAGTTGATGGGATATTCAACTTCAGTCATGTTAGTTTCAAGTTATTGACAGAAATGGGCAAAGTTGTTTTCCAGTTGTTATGCTTTATTGCAGGTACTTCAACTGTTACTCTCGGAGGATATGCTAAATTATGCAGAGACAGTCAAAGAAAGGGACGCAAATTCGAATTCACTTGTAGTACTTCGCTCAACTACATATGAGGAGTTCGTAATTGTGACGTTCACCTATTGGTAGTTGGAGTCCAAGACGAGTTCACAAGTAGTTTAGAGACTTTTACCTTTACAGGTATACACATCAATTACACGTCTCATTTGTATTTCCAGCATATCAACAAAGTTGTTTTGACCTGATCCGTTATCTCATTCGATGCTTTCCACCTTTTCTTTCCGCATCACATGTGAATTTTGCTACCATTTATGGCTGAAGTCGATTGCCTACTCAAGCCACGGGGAATGATGAACGTGGGAGACAATGTTGAACCAACAAATGACCTCTAAAGGATGGTGACATCCATGAAATGGGAAGTATAGGTGATGTATACTATAGGCAACAAGACAATGTTGTCCGTTCAGAAGTCATTTTGGCGTCCCAAAGCGACCGATACAATAGCAACATCCATCGCTTCATCGAGGGGATAATATGAAACTCCAACGATTATAGAATTTTGATCGCTTTTCTTTCTTTCTTTCTTTCAGAATTTCATCAACGCAATTGATTTTTTTCATTAGTAAATATTACATTGGAAGGAAATTGTAGATATATTGCTCTTGAACCTTTGAGTTATCCAAATATACAAATGAAAAAAGGTGTTTTCATTTCTTTTGTATTCAATTTTGTGGATGAATATAATGAATCATATTATACCAAACCATGCCTTATATACCATTTTACATATCATATCTATGGCTATATATATCTTGGTCTATATATGTACATACATATCTATTGCAGAACTGGTAACGACCAGCCAAAACAAAAGTGCATGAGGAGAAAAGATTCTTCACGTTATAATTAGTCATTAGATTTGGAATACGAGTCTTTTTGTCTTCATGTGTCTGTGACATTGTGGTCCTCAAGATATAGGCGGGTTTCCTAAAACGCTTACCGGTGGAAGAGTCGAGGATCGATAGATCGCATTTATGTTTTTTATATATATTTTCTTCAGTATTATTTGTACTTACTCTTTCTAAATATATCAAATATATGTTTTAACGCTACACTCGTCCTGCTCCATCCGGCATCTACATAGATCCACAGCTAAAGCCAATCAGGAAATTCAAGCATAGGTACATTTTCAAAATATCCAAATATTGTCTGTATCAAGAATTTCTAAAACCATGTTATTGATTAAATTTAATCCTCACTATTTATGTAGGTATGGATAAGGACAATAATCATCTAAACACTACGGCTTAGATCATGCAATTTCTTTTTCCATGATTTTATAGTCAATAATTTTAAATTCATTGCAGAAAAATTCACTATTAGTTTTCACTACAACTTATAAATCTATATATCAAATTCATACATTTAACCTTTTATTTTCTGCTTTCATATTGTCCCATATGCATATCAAATCTGATGACAATGTTCAATTTGATAAATTTTATACAAACCGTAAGATGGTCATATTTTAATGATCACAAATCCGCGCGTAGTGCGAGTATCACCTAGTATTATTAATATTAGGGTTAAATATCTATTCCCCTAAATTATTGCATTTTTATTTTATTCCCCTAAACTTTTTCACTTATCCTATTCTCCTATAAATTATCACTAATAATTATATTTTTTCATAGACTATCAAAATTCATCTTATTCCCTCTTTTGTTTAAAATCTGTAGATTTTTCTATCAAATCTATTTAAAACAATCTATTCCCCCGAACTATATGACTTTTAGCCTATTCCCCCTAAAGATTGTACATTCAGTCTATTTCTCTCTACGTTTATTAAATCATCTTATATCTTTTTAAAATTCAGAAAATTATTATATAACTCCATCAAATTTATTAAATTATCTTATATCCACTAAAGTTCAGAAATTAATCTTATATCACCCTAAAATGTGTAATTAAATGTAAACGCAACATATTATATTTTAAATTTTTTATTATTTTTTATTATATATGTCTATATAAGATTTTTTATTTTCTGTAATTATAATTTGTCGTATTAAAAAAACTTTTTTAATAATATATATTTTAAAAATAATAGTTAAAACATTCTAATCTTAATATTATTATAATATATATTGGTATAATATGATTCATTATATTACGTATATACAAAATAAATAATTAAAAATATAGATTCGAGAAACATTCATATCGATCATATCGATCATTGATTGGGTTGGTTTTCTACAAAGAATTTTTTTTCTTATAATTAGTTGTTTCAATAAATCACTAATATTTTTCTTTGCTACTAAGTTTATATTATTTATTTTAATAAATTATAGATGTTACCGAGCTTCTAATCACTATGCAAATATCAAATATATATGTACTAACCTTTGAGAAAAAAAATCAAATATACAAGAATGATTTTGTGTTTGCTTACACGATTTAATATTATATCCGGATCCACAACATTGCTTACAATGAATTTTGGTTCTTCGTTTGTTTAACTTGGATCTTTTCTTCTATGGAGATTTGTTTGGACCCTTTCTAAAATTATGTCCAGATACACGATCAATCATTTTATAATCGTGAACTTATTGTATAGTTGGACATCATTTCATATTTTTTTGTTGTTTTTTAATTGTTAGAATTTTTTCATTCATGTTGAAGATATTTTATTATCTTTTATAATTTAAAATTGTTTATTTAAATTTTTTTATGAATCATCAAAATGTAGATAAAATAGCCATAATTTAGAAATATGTTATTATTAAAAGTATTGTGTTATGTTTATAAAATTTAAATGTAATATGTTGCTTTTATAAAGTTTAAATGTAATATGTTGCATTTATAAATTTTATAAGGTTTAAATAATAAAAAAATTTAAATGTAATATGTTATGTTTATATTTTATTAACACATTTTACGAGAAGATAAGATTAATTTATAAACTTTAGATGATATAAGATAACTTAACAAATTTGAGGGAGTTATATAATAAATTTCCAAATTTTAAAGGGGATATAAGATAACTTAACAAATTTAGAGAAAAATGAGCTCAATGTACAATCTTTAGGGGAAATATGCTAAATGTCATATAATCCAGAGGGAATAGAATTTAAAAAGATTTGACATAAAAGTTAATAGATTTTTAATGGAGATGGAAATATGATTAATTTTGATAGTTTAGAGGGAAATATGATAATTATTGATAGTTTAAGAGAGAATATGATGAGTGAAAAAGTTGAGAGAGAAATAAGAGATAAGTGAAAAAGTTTAGAAAGAAATACAATTAAAACTCAATAGTTCATAGAGAATAGACCTTTGTCCTTTGATATTATTATTATTATTATTATTATTATTATTATTATTATTATTATTATTATTATTATTATTAATATTATTAATTATTGTTGAAATTATTATTATTATTCGTGACATAAATAAATATTTTGAAAAAATATATTTTTTTCAATTTAAAATACGGTAATTTATTATTATTATTCGATTAAATAAGATAGTTTAGTCATATGAAAGTGTTAGATTAATGTTAGTATTATTGTCATTATTATTATACAAAGTCTTATTCTTTTTTAAATTTATTATTATTATTATTATTATTATTATTATTATTATTATTATTACAAGTAAATAATAATAATAATAATAATAATAATAATAATAATAATAATAATAATAATAATAATAAGATTACAATAAATTCTTGTGGCTAACATTGTACACATATTGTATACAAAAGGGAAAAAACCAAATGCGTATAACATAAATATTAAAAATTGTCACGATTTTTTATCATAATATTCAATTATTTATATAAAATAAATTGAGTATTTGATAAAATCGGGTTGTATTTTGGTTGAATTTCAAAATTTTGGGTTGAACTTATTAAATTTGTATGATTTATTTTATCAAACACACGTTTAGCTTACAAAAAATTCCACATTATAATTGTTTATAGCAACAACCCGTATATTGTACAATGAAACGTGTATTTTGGATATAAACCTCATTTTATGTATTGTCTATCTTAGTTATGGTTGATGATTAAGAATTATAACAATCAAATATTAATTATGATTTGATACAAAAGTAGAATATCACATTAGGTTAACTAATAACTAAAGTTCAACCCAAAATTCAAAGGTGCAATTAAAGTATAACCTGATTTTATAAAATACGATTCAATATTTTTAACAATTGATATGGTAATATTTATCGTTTTGAACAATTAACAAAGGTTTTTGAATCTCATAAATACATCTTTAAGGGATTTAAAAATGCATACAATAAATGTAGTACCAATATTATTTATCCATTTTGTACAATATTTATGATGATGATGATGATAATAATAATAATTTTATTATTATTATTAATATTGTATACACGTGGAATAAAAAAAGAAAAAGACAAAATATTTATTATTATGATTATGATTATTATTGTTAAATTTTATTATTGTTGTTGTTATAGTTAGTTTTTATTTATTTAATTATTTTAATTATTATTATTTTTTACTATTACAATTAAAATAATAATAATAACAACGTATTTGGTTCAACGTGTGTGGTTCAATGTGTGTGGTACAACGTGTATTATATAATGTTCATGCTAAGTTCTACTATGAATATAGTACAATGTGTGTGGTTCAACGTGTGTATAACGTTTGTACTAAGTTCTACGATGAACGTAGTACACATATATGATCCAACGTATCGTTTGTACGGTGGAGAATTTTCGAAAATTTTTCAATAACATCAGAGAGAGATATGATAGAGTTTTTTTAATTTTGGGACGGTAAGTCTATAACACACACTACTCATATAAGATAAAATGATTTTTTTATAATATTTATATACAATAAAATATTTAAATCAATATTCTGTTTTTTATAAAAAATAAAAATTTATTAAATTAATTATTAAAATAGAATTATTTTAACAAAGTAGAGATCATTTCGGATTGAAGTCTGTTTTTTCTTTATATTTTTGTCTTATTTTTTTATTTCGAAATATTTAAATTTTCGATATAATATATCTCAATTATATCAAAATTAAAATTATATTAATTTTTTTATTTCGTATTTTTAGATAGCCGAACCCGAATATACATGACATCACCACTCACTCCTATATTGATATTTGTTTGTTAAAAATTAATTCATGCAAATCAGAGAATAATTAATAATTTTCAAATATTATGCTTATATTTTGTTGCCACCAACAATAAACTCTATTTTTAAGTTGGTTAGATTTTTATAAACTTTTATCTTTCTCATAAAAAAAATTATTAAACTCACTTTTAATATTTTTTTTGAGATCAAATGGAATTAGTAATAATTTATATTCTCTCGTCACCACTATTTTTTTAAAAGTTTTAAACTTTCTTTTAAATTATTTTCATTATGTCAAACAAATACCTTATTACACTCTTTTGAAATTTTTTAAAAAAGTTGGTTACAATTTCAAATGGTATTATTTATATTCGTTTATCATCTAGTTGAAATTTGTTTAAATTTGGATTTTATAATTCGGATTCGGATTGAAATCGGGTTGAAATTGGATTTACTAAGAGTTAGTGGTTGTGTATGGATATGATTAATTTGATAAATTTGTATCTTTTCGACAACACTTAAAAATTCAAAGAGTTAAAATATGATTTAGTGTTTGTGTTTGGATATGATTAATTTGACAAGTTTGTATTTTTTAGATAAAATTTAAAAATTCAAAATTTTTAGATTCAAAGTGAAATTTATGTTTTATGGGTAAAAATTAAAAATTTTGATATTTTCTATACTATATAAAACAAAAAAAAAGTTTGGGTTATGCTATATTCCCTAAATTAAATAGATTGGTTGCAAAAAATATGAAATGATTTTAAAAAAAGGAAAATTAAATATACCACTTATTTTTTAAAAATATCCTCTTCGTTATAACATTATCAAATGGTATTAGTTATATCGTATTTTCATGAGGACCCCGCGGCGGCGTAACTTGGAAGGCCACCTCTAACGACTCCTGAAATTTTCTCAATGTCTCTATATTTGTTTTATTTTTCTGTAGAATAACTAAAATTATTATATTTTTAAATCTATGCATGACAACGAGTTCTTTTTTTATAAATTTCAGTTTTTGAGTTTCACAGTTATTATGTCTCTTTTTAGTCTAAATGTTGGTTAATCACTGTTTATTTAAGTTATGTTCTGTCCTAAAACATATAAAAATTTGCTGTAATATAATTTTAAAAATGGAATTTCAAATTTAGAAATATTTTATTTTCTATCCATATTAATTTTTATAACCAGCAACTTATATATTATTGTAATAAGATGTTCTTTTTTTTTTCAACTTGTTCCGATACGAGTAAGATGCTCTTTTTTAGCAAGTTATGATGAATATTCCGGAAAGACAATATATTATTATTTAAAAATAAATAATTTAAAATATGTTACCGACATCAATATTTGGGGATTAATTAAGTGATGTGGTTAGGTTATCACAATTTCTTATAAATAATTTAGTGTATTTTAATTATATCATATATGTATATATATGTAATCGTCACCGTTTACAGTATTTCTAAATATTTATTAAACTTGGAGATAGTATAGAAAAAAACTTGACTTTTTTACGTCAAATTTCACTATTTCACTTTATACATAGCAACATCGCCTAAATTTATGTTGAGAAGATAAATGTTCACTAAAAAATAAATATTTTTGTGAAAAAAATTAGAAATTGACTAATTTTTATTTTGATATTACTATATATATCAGTGTCTAAAACAATATTAAAAGTTATATAGATGATAATCAAACCTTTAACATTTAAATTATTTAGATAGTATCTAAATTAGGGATAGTTAGATAGTATCTAAATTAGGGTTAGACGAATAATGAATATTTCAAATATTCGATTATTTGTATCCGTATTCGATAATATTTGGATTTATTAATCGTGTTCGTATTTGTAAATTCAGATATTTGTAATTTGAATATCTGTATCCCGACAAACCATGAACATACCAACCAGGAACGGACGAATTACGGATGCATGGATGCACCACGAACTACGAACGAATTACAAACCACAAACATACCACTATCCACAAACCACAGACGAACTACATACCACAAACCATTAACCACATGCCACAAACAACGGACACACAAACCACATAAAACCACAGATGGATGGACCACGACACCACATCGCACCAAGGAAGGACGAATCACAACACAATGACAAGTCACAACGAAACACACTACGACACCACAGACGGACGAACCACCGCACCACAGATGGACGAACCACAACACTATGACACCACGAATGGGTTAACCATTGCACTACGGCACCACGAATGGACGAACCTGTTTCGGCGAAGAAGGAATAAGAAATAAGAGAAAGAGGTAGAGGAGAGAGAGGAGGAAGAGAGAATGACAGTGTAAGAAACGATGTCACCTAGGATTTGGTTAAATTTTTTCAGTATTTATAATTAGTTTATTTGTTTGATATTGTTTATATATATATATATATTGAGTAAAATTTTTAGATTAAAAGTTTTGTTATTTATAACTAGGTGATACCCGCGCGTTACACGGTTTTATAATAATTAAATTGTATTTTTTAAATGTTGTGCATAATATCGTTAATTCAAACATTATCATTAGATTTGATATATAAATTGGCCAATACAAATACAATGTTATTATTTTCCATGTGAAAGTTTTAAAAATATATTTATATAATGTATTGTAAACTAACACTGCAATTTGTTCATAATATCTTTGATATTTTACAACGTAATTTGTCGGAGAAAGTGATTGTATGTTTTTCGACAATTTATATATTTGAATATGTTATACATAAAATTAGTAACAAAACGAACATATCATCACATAAAAGTATAATGATTTGACTTTGTAGAACTTATTAATCGATCACAATCTCTTTGCCTAGGGAATTTGTTTATTTATTTCAAGAAGCAAAATAACAATATATGTATAACATGAACAATATAATAATATCAAATATCAAATAAGAGAATAAAAGAGGAACACAAATTCTCATTATAATTATATGTGTTCGTCTATTGGATTCTAAAATTGTTGCTTTCTATTTTTTCTTTTTTTAATCCATAAAAGCGTTTATCTTCACTCTCTTCCTCATAAGATTTGTTTGAACCATGTTTTATGCATTCATGCAACAACCATTATCATATATCGTGTTAAGGTATTTGTTATATGATAGAAGTAAGAGATGTGACTACTTGAGGCAAAGAAACAAATATCATGATGGATGAAGGTAGCTTCTCTCTTTCTTTTTTTTCAAAACTTTCCTTTGGCTTCTTATCAAGTTTCTGCAGCCAATTTTTTTTCTAACTTATTCTCAGTATTTTCAATAGCAATTGAGAAAAATATAAGATATTAGTCACACCATGATTGAAAGGAACAATGCTTGTAGATGAAAATTGAATCTAATGGTTTAAAATGCAGGAAGTGACAGGAAGATGATACAAGACATCATGTGAAAGAACATTTCAAAAAACTCGTGTCATAATATAGATTTGCTAGGATTATGACATGCTTCCGTGTCATGAATTAATTTTGATTTTATTTGCATATGATAATCTATTTAATTTTAAAATAATGGATCATTGTAATTTGATGATAATAATAAATAATAATAATAATAATAATAATAATAATAATAATAATAATAATAATTGGCACCAAAGCCAACTTATCAGACTTAAAATTCAATAAATAAATAAAAAATGCAGAATCAAAATTAACCAGTGAAGCAAAATTTCATTCGCTAACTTCGCCATTGGTTTTGGAGCCATACCTTGAATGCTCCTTTAAAAAACTAAAATAAAAGACATTAATAAATCTCAAGAAATTGACACGAAACACAACTGAACAAACCCAAAGCATTCGTAATAGCCTTCTGCATGAGCCACAAAAAAAATCAAAAGCAAATCAGAATTAAATACACTCAATCGACTCAACCAAGAAATCAAAAAATGGCTTACAGTGGTACCATTGGTTTCCACCCAGACACTCCACCTTCGCAGCCTTCGCCCTCATATCCCCCATTTCACCAGTATATCCTACACTGAATCCATCTTATTAGCCCTAAAATCTAATCACAGAAACCGAAAAATACAGAAAATCTTTCCCAATGACTTGAAATTATGCAGTGAAGCTAAACTGAACTCACCCAGTTGACCACCAGTTTTGGAGCCCGACCTTCAATCAGAAGAATAGAAAATGAAACAAAATCAATTAATAAATCTAAAGAAATCGACACGAAAAACAATTTAACTAATCAACGGTACGCTTTGGATCAAATTATTGTATGCATTTTTATGCGAATAAAAATGTTCATGAGATGCATGTAATCATAGACCATGATAAATTGTAAAAGAATATCTTACTTCTATTATATCATTTTATCTATAATAAGCAACTTGATAGCAATGATCTAAATTGAGTAAGAAACAACCACTCGAAAAATGAAAATTAACTTTCTATATTTGATAAAATTTCTTTTCTAGCTTCTATCTTGGCATGGGCTTTTCCTCACCTTAGAATTTCCTCATATTGTTTTGCATTTACAAAAACAGATTTTTGATTCATGTCAAGTGGCAAAGCGGTTCTCCCGCAAAGCTTCCCAAGATGTGGAGGAAAACCTTGTAAACAAAAGAAAGAATTAGATGTCATCTAAAAAAATGTAAACTATGATGTTGTGAGGGGTTTAGATTCTATACCAATGGGTGATGATCATATGGTCCACCATTCCCCATTATATGGATCTTGATATCGATTTGAGACACACACCTACAAATGGAATATAGAAAGATAAGTCACATCCAAAAGTATAGCATGGAACCTATAAACAATAACATTTTACATGACCAACTCAACAACCAAAAGTGTAAATGATTAAAAAATAAGGACATTATTGTGAATATCTTTAACATAATAAAATAGATAAAAGAATCTACAATATAAATATGTATACAATTTACTACATTTTTACAGTGCTATATTCCAAGTAATCTTTGTTAAAACCCTAGAGAGTGTTGTCAAAGTCTCAGGATTTTTCACCGGTTCAATGGCAAACTCAAACCCATGAAATGAGCTTTTTGGGTTTACTCACTATGCATCAATAAACATGTTTGTTAGCATTCAGAAGAACATACCGTATAAATAAATGACATTTATGAAACGATGATAAAACATATCCAAGCAGTCAACAGTCAATTCCATCAGAGTTACTTACCTGATAAGGTGTACATGGGTTGCAGTGCAAAATTCCCAGTGACACCAAAAGAACCCAAGTGAGCTCTGAGCTTCTGTTCTGGCACTCCCTGCACATCAAATTCACATCCAATTGTCAGCGCACTTTTGTGGTAACCATGTTAAATTTGGATCATTCTAAAATGATTTGATCCCCTCGGAACTGAAAAAACAAAAGACAGGACGAGTACAGGAACTTATTGGGTAGCAGCGCAGCATATATAGAAGTGGATTTGAGGAAAGTTCTAGTCCATCAACATGGTGTTGACTAAACACAACAATCCGAACCTGTAAAGATGATATCAACAGATTGGAGTAACCAACAACTTTTGTATTTAGTGAGTAGAAAACATTAGGGTTGGCGAGCAAGTAATACAACTAATCAAGCTAAATGAGAAACCGAGACTTTCATTCCATATGTTCCAGAAGAATAAACGGCCAAATCTTTAGTTGGATAGGAAGAGCTAAGGATGACGTCTCCCTTAACTGAACGAAAAAACTGTCCCAGAACTTGGTTGCAGATCTCCAGAAATAAGTTTGCGTATAGTTGATTGACCAATACCATTGGGCCCCACCACTGCAAATTCATGGGAAAAAAATGTTGGTTCACACGGTAGATCACTCTTTACAATACCAAGAATTAAAGTAGCTCCATAAAATCTTAACCTCGACATTGATGCAGAGTGAGTAAACTCTATTGAATGAGTAGCTCCATGAAATCTTAACCTCGACATTGAAAGCTTCCCCATGAATTGCGATATCATCTTGCATCTGCGTCTCTATTACAACAGGCAAGACCATGACCACCCTGAAATTGTGAATTAAAAGAAGCCAACAATGAGAGTCACAAACATCAGTTTTAATATGAGACCAATGAGTGCATAAATTTTGTTTAAAAAACACCGACACCCCTTGAGTCTTGGGGATAATAAACAACAAACATTCGACTTAGAACATTCCATTTCCACAAATCTACAATCAGAGACATAAACGTCAGTTTTAATAGATCAATATCTTGATATAACAACATGATCTCAATTCTTACACGGAGACACCATGGAAAGGCTTCTCAAATCACCATATTCGCCCTTCATAGCTCCTGAAAAATTGCAATAGAGGGCATCATCATTGCTTCCTGTTGTCTGTAAATTGATCCAACTATATTCAATTGAGAATATTCCTTCGTCCTAAAGCTTCAATTCTCATTAGTAGCATTATCCCTTCAGTAAGAGATACGAATTAGTAGTCCAAATTAATGCAAAAGTGACCAAAATCTTCAAACCTAAGGAGGGTAGTTTTGTAACATGAATCGAACATTAGATATGGCACTAAATTTCACTAATGAATCCACAATATCATTCTACTAAAAAACTCAGGTAAAAGTAGAATGATGAATACATGTAAGAAGGATTGATTTGATCACCAAATCTATATTCTTCGAGGAAGCGATCATCATCAGGATCCTTCCAATCCTTGAGCTCTTCTTCCGTCTTATCATGAAGCCAAGCCTTATCTTTAGAGGTTGATGACTCATCCTTTGCAGGTTGTAAAATGTGGAGGCTTCAATGGTTGAGGTTTCGACGGAGATGACCAACTTCCTATAGATATCATTTCATTGTGCTGGCAATCCTTCAACGTCTTTGCAAGTTAGAAGTATACAGGATGCATATTCGAAAAACCGAGTGCCAGTGATTGGAATCCTCAGTGGATTCAATGAAGAATCAGAGGACTATAGGAGATTAAAAATCCAATAGTACTCTATGGATTCACGTCCAATTACGCCAATTTCATGTTAAAGCCGATTCATTTCCACGTCAGAACATGGTCACTAATGGCAAATATTTAGAAAGACAACTGACCTCCCTCTTCCTCCGCCGGTACCTCCATTTCCCGGTGTCGCAGCACAGCAGAATCGCCTAGGGTTGGAGTTTTGCGCTTCCTTTCATCGTTCTTCATTGAGCCCGGCATCGTGTATCGGACAGCGACACGTTCATGCCTTCATCCAATATGTGACAACACAACATAATCAATACATTTTTTGGATAAAAGAAAACAAAGAACGTGATGTCTGGCTTCATTCTCGTTTAAAGGCCAAATCGAGCCAAATTTTGAGAAATTTGTTACGGAATCATTTTAATAACTCATTTAAGGTTAGACTAATTTAATTGGAGAGTCAATATGTGGGGGCTTGTAGTTAAAATTACTCAAAGGAGCATGATCTGAGCTTGTCCCAGACCATAGAGCGTTCTGGTGTAGACCCGACTTTGTCCCAATGAAGCGGCTTTAATTTAGGCAATGGAGCTCCGTCAAACCCCAAACCCAAGACGACCTTAATCGCGCGGGTACCACCGCCACCACCTCCATCTCCATCGTCGCGTCTGTTTATCCCTTCGACTGCCCCACCCATACATGTCGGTCGAAATGGGTATACGCTAGGGTGAAACGACATGAATTGTTGAAGCGGGCTCTGGAAAGGCATCATCGGTGAAGGTATCTGCTTAGGTGAATCGGCCAATGGTCTCCCGCCGCTGGACCCACGAATCTCGACCGAAATGGGTATCCTCTAGGGTTTATTGTGTGGAACTATTGTAGCATCTGCTTAGGTGAATCGGCTGATGTTTCGTTGGACCTGCGAAGAGGAAGGGTGAAGACGTCGATTCAAAACCAAGGACCTAGAATTAAAAGGAATTTATATGATTTAAGGAATTGAAATCAAAAGAAGGGAGCAACTAAAATCAAAGAAATTTCTCGAGAAAATCGGCGATGACCTGCGTTTCTTTTGCTTCACAGTCGAATTCGGATTACTTCGTTTAAAGCCCGGCGTCGTTTGCAATTGGAATTTTCGGTGAAGAAGATTTATAAACTGTACGGACTTGAGTGATGCCGAGGAAGCAAAACCCGCCTCCATCGCCTTTTGGATACAGAAGATGAGAAGGGGAAGGAACAAAGAAGAGAAACTGAAGAAACATAGCTCCCCGTCCTGACCTAAATCCATGCTTCAATCCTCCTCTTCTCCATGACAAGCGTCGAATTCTGAAGAGATACCCAAACCGGATTCGACTGTGAAGTAAACCAAAGGAAGGTCATCGAAGAGTTTCATAGTATACAATGAATCCAAGGAGTTTCTTAAATTGCCATTAAACCAAGAATAAGAAAGGAAGGAGAGATGAGATGAAGTT
>CM071862.1:3874438-3893790 GCA_036759665.1 Gynandropsis gynandra
TTGGGGAAGGGTATTTTTGAAGTGATTTAGCCCTTTGAGGGTATTTCTGATATTCCGCCAATGCAACAAGAATATCAGATAAAAAAATTAATCAATCATTGTCAACAAAAAAAATCTTCAGGAATTAAGAAAAACAATTGCTTGAATTCTTTCTAATTTTTATCGAATAAAAATTAGAGTTATAAAATTAAATTGAAAATTTAAAATTTAAAATTTTTATAATCATCAACATCCTCTTCTTATTAAATATAAGAGAATAAAAAAATGGGAAAACAGCCTATTCCACTCTAAACTTTAACACTTTAATCCTATTCCCATGAACTTTCCTGCTTATCCTATCCCCCCCCTAAACTATCACTATTCATCCTATTTCCCCCTGAATTTTAACTATTCCCCCTATTCCCCCCTCCGTTAACTTTCAATT
Source organism: Gynandropsis gynandra (assembly GCA_036759665.1). Classification (NCBI taxonomy): domain Eukaryota; kingdom Viridiplantae; phylum Streptophyta; class Magnoliopsida; order Brassicales; family Cleomaceae; genus Gynandropsis; species Gynandropsis gynandra. The sequence goes on from CM071862.1 coordinate 3,874,863, forward strand.
AATTTTTCTGTTAAATATTTTTAAAACAACCTATTCTCAAAGGAGCATGATCTGAGCTTGTCCCAGACCATAGAGCATTCTGGTGTAGACCCGACTTTGTCCCAATGAAGCGGCTTTAATTTAGGCAATGGAGCTCTGTCAAACCCCAAACCCAAGACGACCTTAATCGTGCGGGTACCACCGCCACCACCTCCATCTCCATCGCCGCGTCTGTTTATTCCTTCGACTGCCCCACCCATACATGTCGGTCGAAATGGGTATACGCTAGGGATAAACGACAAGAATTGTTGAAGCGGGCTCTGGAAAGGCATCATCAGTGAAGGTATCTGCTTAGGTGAATCGGACGATGGTCTCCCGCCGCTGGACCCACGAATCTCGGCCGAAATGGGTATCCTCTAGGGTTTATTGTTCGGAACTATTGTAGCATCTGCTTAGGTGAATCGGCTGATGTTTCGTCGGACCTACGAAGAGGAAGGGTGAAGACGTCGATTCAAAACCAAGGACCTAGAATTAAAAGGAGTTTATCTGATTTAAGGAATTGAAATCAAAAGAAGGGAGCAACTGAAATCAAAGAAATTTCTCGAGAAAATCGGCGATGACCTGCGTTTCTTTTGCTTCACAGTCGAATCCGACGATGCTTCGTTTAGAGCCCGGCGTCGTTTGCAATTGGAATTTTTGGTGAAGAAGATTTATAAACTGTACGGACTTGAGCGATGTCGAGGAAGCAAAACCCTCCTCCATCGCCTTCTGGATACAGAAGATGAGAAGGGGAAGGAACAAAGAAGAGAAACTGAAGAAACATAGCTCCCCGTCCTGACCTAAATCCATGCTTCAATCCTCCTCTTCTCCATGACAAGCGTCGAATTCTGAAGAGATACCCAAACCCGATTCGACTGTGAAGCAAACCAAAGGAGGGTCATCGAAGAGTTTCATAACATACAATGAATCTAAGGAGTTTCTTAAATTGCCACCAAGAATAAGAAAGGAAGGAGAGATGAGATGAAGTTGATTTAATGGTGGGTTTTTAGTATTTTTCCTGTGGACGTGAAGGACATTTTAGGTTTTTATCCTCCTTGTGCTGACGTGGCAGCACCACAAGGGAGTAAAAAACCAGACTTTTATATATATGATTTGATCCCTTAAAATTAAATTTGTTATAAATTTATATATGTTTAATAAACTATCTATTTAATACATACATATAGAAATAGTTTGGATAGATAAACAAACTATTTGGATTTGTATTTATCGAATATTTTATTTCTATTATCTGTAATTGTATTCACTCATTCAGATATTTGAGTTTCCACTTCGGATACGAATAATATACGAATACTTCGTATATTTTGTCCATCTCTAATCGAAACCGATAAATCCTTTATAAAAAAATAAAAATTATATATAAATATTAATATCAATTATATTATAATTAACTAAATAAATTTATTTTTATATTCTTTAAAATTATTAATGATATTATATTTTAAATAAAATGAATATAATATATGTAAAAATATAAAATTCACATATTTATTTAGTTTTAATACTAAAATATTCTTATAAAATTAGTATGATTAAATTATAGATGATTGAAGCTTTTTATATAAGTTATTGGAATAATACATTTATTTATATTTATCAATTTTAAAAATTATTTTGAGTAACTTAAACAATTATAAATTTATTTATATTATGTTAGAAATGACTAAAAATATTTTTATATTTAATTTTATACTACATAAAAAGTAAAAAAAAAATAAAACTCGTATGATAACAAAATTGATTTAATAAGTTAAAATATAGAAAAAGGTATCACACAATATTATACATAATTTGTGACGTTGTGGAAACGCGAGTTATAATTAACCTAGTCCACTTCACCGCAAGTATACGGATCTTGTAGTACCAGGGTCGATCTCAGGGACTAATACAGCTAAATTAAGAACAAAACTAAACTAGGAAGGAAGATGATATGAAGGGATATGGTCCTAAGGGTTCTAAATCTAACCTAGTGGAGACAACGAAACGAAGGTAAAGATTGAACTAGATATGATGAGTACTACGGGTGTACGGGTTACCGGACATTGCATACATGACTAGAAACGGACGGATAAAATAATCCCTGACCTGGATTGTTTTTCAAATACCTGAGTACACGTTTAGCAGCTATGAGGTGCATCTGTGTTGGCGCTGACATATACTGTGACAACTTATTAACAGCAAAACATATATCGGGACGAGTGATGGTTAGAAAAATTAATTTTCCAATTAGACGTCGATAATAAGTTGGGTCCGATAATAAATCGCTATCAGTGCTAGAAAGTTTTGTTGTGACATCCAAAGGTATTAATACTGGTTTAGATCCTAACAGTCCAAATTCTTCTAACAATTCAAGAGTATACTTACGTTGATTTATAGAAATTCCAGATTTTGAACGTGCAATTTCAAGACCGAGGAAATACTTACATGAACCCAAGTCCTTGATCTTAAAATGAAGCTGTAAAAACTGTTTGACAGATTCAACATCATTGTTAGAGTTTCCAAAAATTAGAATATCATCGACATAAACAAGTAAAGCAACAAAACAGTTTTTATCTATTTTAAAGAAAAGGGAATTGTCACACATAGATTGTTTAAAACCATAAGAAAACAAACAGCAGAAAACTTAATGTGCCATTGCCTAGAAGATTGTTTCAAACCATATATAGACTTATGAAGTTTGCATACCGGTCTAATAGGGAGTTGCTCCCCCTGATTGCATAAGTAACCAGGAGGTAAGTCCATAAAAATCTCTTCGTCTAAATCTCCATTTAAGAAAGCATTTGATACATCCAATTGATTAATAATCCAATTATTAGAAGAAGCAAGAGATAATAAAATTCGAACAGTAACCATTTTTGCCACGGGACTAAATGTTTCGATATAATCTATTCCTTCTTTCTGTGTGAAACCTTTAGCAACTAGCCTAGCTTTGTATTTATCTATAGTCCCATCTGATTTGTATTTAATTCTAAACAACCATTTGCAACCAACAGATTTTTTATTATTTGGCAAAGAACAAACATATCAAGTATTATTATTTAACAAAGCATTAAGTTCATTATCCATAGCAAGTTTCCATTCAGGGATCAAAATAGCTTCTTTAAAACTTTTAGGTTCATAAGTAGTGCTCAAGTTCAATATAAAGTTTTTATAATTTTTAGACAGTTTTGAATAAGAAACGAAATTAGAAATTGGATATGGAGTTTTGGATTTATTTTCATGGTGTTTTGAATTTAATTGATAACAGTGGTAATCTGATAGGTAATGAGGTGGTCGATGTGTTCTTTAAGGTCTGTTATAGGAGAGTGGGGGTTCGGCGATGGCTGGCACGGCAGGTATGTTTTCAGAGTTTGCAGAATTGTGTGGAAAATTTGTGTTATTTTCAAAAGAATCATTGATTCTTAGAGGCAAGACAGAATTTGGAAACAAGGTTTCAAGATCAATAGAATATTTACTATTAAGAAAAGGAAAAATACGTTCATGAAAGACAATATTTCGGGAAATTAGAATTTTGTTGGTTGTTAAATCAAGAACCTTATATCCTTTGTAACCTTCAGGATAACCTAAGAAACAAGCCGGATGTGCTCTAGGACTGAATTTATGCCTATCATGAACAGGAGTGCTAAGAAAGCAAAGACATCCAAAAACTTTGAGATGGTTATATGAGGGTATTTTTCCATGTAATATTTCATAAGGAGACTTGAATTTTAAGTTTAAAGCAGGAGTCGTATTTATCAAATATACAGCAGTTGATACGCAATTTGGCCAATACTCTAGTGGAATGTTTGATTGAAATAATAACGCCCTAGCTACATTTAATAAATGTTGATGTTTTCGTTCTACCACAGAGTTTTGTTCAGGGGTGTAATTACAAGAATGAAAATGAATGATACCTTTGGTTTTTAAAATTTCGGAAAAAGAAAGTTCTTTAGCATTATCTGAACGTATAGCTTTAATTTTTGTTTGAAATTGAGTTTCAACATATGCAATAAAAGAAGGAAAAACAAATTTAACATCAGATTTGGAATGTAAAAAATAAACCCATGTACTTCTAGAACAATCATCGACAATGGTCAGAAAAAATCTATATCCATCTACGGATTCAACTTGGAATGGGCCCCATATATCTAAATGTATCAAATCAAAAATATTTGCAGATTTATTATTATTAGAAATGAATGGTAATTTCTTTTGTTTAGCTTTCGGACAAATTGGACAAGGAAATGATGTATCAATAGGAGAAGAAGAAATGATGTTTTTGGAAGAGAGAAATTTGATTTTAGAGAAGGCAGGATGTCCGAGTCTGATGTGCCAGATTGTAGAGGAGATAGAAGCCGTGAGGAGGGGAGGCAGTGGCAAATTCAAGATGTAGAGATTATTAGAAATCTCAGCTTTCCCAATCATCAAGTCCCGAATAGGGTCCTGTATGATACAGGAAGAAGAATCAAAAGAAAATGTTATAGATGAATTCTGTGTTAAAAGACTAACACTTAAAAGATTAAAATGAAAGGTTGGAATGTAGAGGACATATTGGAGACTTAGAAAAGGAGATAAAACAACGGTTCCTATGTGAGAGACAGAAAGATTGTCCCCATTGGGAAGAATGACAAAGACGTTGTTTAAGGGATTGATATTAGAAAACAAATCAAGATTGTTACAAACATGACTACTGGCTCCTGAATCCATAATCCAAGAATGGTTAGGGATATTCAAGTTGTTGTTTAAAGATAAAGAAAAAGAAGTTAAGTTTATAGAAATACCTATACTCGGGGTGACATGATGAGAATGATGTGAAGGTGAATTTTGAATAGGGGCCGTAGCTTTTGGCAATGCAGAAATGTGTTGAAGGTGAGAAACGACTTGTTGTAATTGATCTTGAGACAATAAAGATTCATTGGTTGTGACAGTCGGATTGCTTCGATGAATAGGATCAATAGGAGGTGCAGTAGGAATGACATTAGTAGGTTGGTTGAGGTTGTTGACTCGAGGGGTAAAGAATGGATATCTAGGTCGAGGTAGAGTAGGAGTAATGGTTTTGTAACCAGTAGGGTAACCGTATAATCTATAGCACTTAGTCACTAAATGACCAGTGAGACCATAATGGCTACAGACGGGTTTGGGTCTTGGTTTGGAATTGGTTGTATAAGGGTTTCTTGGTCTATAGGCAATATTATGTTGTGGGTTATTGGGACGAGGGTTGAAATTGGTAGAAGAGGATTGAAAAACTAAAGCATCGGGTGGGGGTAAGATACCACGTTGTTGTTTATCCTGAACAACAAGATTAAACGCTTTGGAAACGGAGGGTAATGGATCCATCAGTAGAATTTGACGCCTAACCAAAGTGAATGAATCATTTAGGCCCATGAGGAACTTCAGTAAATATCGACGTTCCTCACGAGCTGTTAAACGACTATTCAATTGGCAAGTGCAAATATTGCAGTTACAGGTAGGTGTTTCATCTAAGGATTTCAGTTCTTGCCAGAGGGTTATGAGTCGTGTATAATAGGTGTTAAGGTCTAAAGATCCTTGACGTAGGTTTTGTAATTCGTTTTCTATACCATAGATCCTAGGCAAGTTACTTTGGCAGAATCTTTCAGCGAGGTTTTTCCATATTTCGACAGCAGTGTTCATATGAACAATGCTATCTCCGATATCTTTTGATACGGAGTTTATAACCCAAGAACACACAATATCATTGCAGCGGTGCCATGTTTCATATTCTGGATTATCCGCAGGGGCTTGAGGGATCTTACCAGTGACAAATCCCAATTTGTTGCGGCCATTAAGTGCCATTGACATTGACCTTCTCCATTTATTGTAATTGAGTTCCCCCTGTAGCTTATCTGAAACAAAAACAACACAATTAGTGTCATTCATATGTAGGAATAGTGGATTTTTGTAGGGGTCTGTTTGCTGATTCTACTGATTTTGCTGATTTTGAGTGGCCATCCTTCTTATACAGTTTTGTCGCAATCACCGATTGAAACCGAAAATCCGGTCAAAGAAGAATCGGCAGAGAACCAGAAGGAGAGATTCTGGAATTGAAGGTGTTTAGAAGAAACATAAGACAAAGTCGAAGAAAAATCAGCAAAGAATAAAAGAAGATGCTGAGAAGAAAGAAAATGGAGAATCCGGCGAAGATCGGAAACAAAACAAAAGAAAAATGATGTCGAATCAGATGGCAAGAAATAGCCGATAACAGACGATTCAAGAGAGGATTTGCTGGAGGAAAAAGAAAGAAGAATCGAAAGAGAATCAAATCGCCGAAAGAAATGGAGCAGCGGCGAGCGGAAGAAACTGGAAACAGGGAGAAGTCGAAGAACAATTGGTGATTGATGAAGAAGAAGAAGAAGGAGCTTCGGTCACAGAGACGCCGGAGCTGAAGGACGATGAAGGCGGTGGATTCAGACCCGACGAAGAGAAGAAGAAGTCGACGCCGATGCTGGTTTCACGTATCAGGTAAGGAGAAAGGAGGAGGGAAATTTAGGGATTTTAGGGGATTTTAGGGATTTTAGGAGATTAGGCATTTTGTTAAAGAAAGCTCTGATACCATTTTAGTATAGGAGAAAAATATTGATTTTATTAAATGAAAAAGAATGAATACAAAGTTCACCTATTACATGTATTTATAGTCTAAATTATCCTAACTAATTATGCTAACTGAATTAACAAAATACAAGAAGCTTATAACAATTCTTGAAATGTAAACTTTAATAATGATAACAAAATTGATTTAATAAGTTAAACTATAGAAAAAGGTATCACACAATATTATACATAATTTGTAAAGTTTTTTTTTAAGATTTTATGTTAATTTTAATGACATGCAAATAATTTTACAAAAAAAAAAGTGTTATATGTTTTCTTTGGTGTGATTTTATTGATATGAATGATTTGTATTGATATGAATGATTTGTATGGATAGTAAATCAAGTTTCTTAATTTTTTCTTTCTAAAATTTTTAATTTTTTTTATAAATTTATCTGTTAATTATAATTTTTAAAATAGAATTTATATATATAATATCAAATTTTTGAATAATTATACAAGGAAAAATATATAAGGTTATGATACATGCTTTATTATGTTCAATATCTCCGTATAAAATATATATATATATATAAATCACAATACATACTAATTAATATATATATATATATAACACATAATCCAATAATTTCATATATGATAAATATGTAATGTCAATAATGAGTATGCAATGGAATATGTAATGCGACATGAATACGATTTATTTTATTTCTATGCTATAAAAATCTCTATACTTAAAATTTTTTTGAACTATATTTGGATAAAAATGCACTAATTAATATTTAAGATGAAAATAATTCTTAGCAATTTCTAACTAAAAATGCAACAAGAATATCAGATAAAAAAAATAATCAATAATTGTCAACGGAAAAATTCTTCTGGAATTAAGAAAAACAATTGGCTTGAATTCTTTCTATTTTTTATCGAATAAAAATTAGAGTTATAAAATTAAATTAAAAAGTTAAAATTTTAAATTTTAATAATCATCAACATCCTCTTCCTATTCAATATACGAGAATAAAAAAATGGGAAAACAGCCTATTCCACCCTAAACTTTAACACTTTAATCATATTCCCGTGAACTTTCCTGCTCATCCTATTCCCCCCTAAACTATCACTACTCATCCTATTCCCCCCTGAATTTTAAAAATTCATCATATTCCCCCCTCCGTTAACTTTCAGTTAATTTTTCTGTTAAATATTTTTAAAATAGCCTATTCTCAAAGGAGCATGATCTGAGCTTGTCCCAGACCATAGAGCGTTCTGGTGTAGACCCGACTTTGTCCAAATGAAGCGGCTTTAATTTAGGCAATGGAGCTCCGTCAAACCCCAAACCCAAGACGACCTTAATCGCGCGGGGTACCCTCGCCACCACCTCCATTTCCATCGTCGCGTCTGTTTATCCCTTCGACTGCCCCACCCATACATGTCGGTCGAAATGGGTATACGCTAGGGTGAAACGACAGGAATTGTTGAAGCGGGCTCTGGAAAGGCATCATCGGTGAAGGTATCTGCTTAGGTGAATCGGACGATGGTCTCCCGCCGCTGGACCCACGAATCTCGGCCGAAATGGGTATCCTCTAGGGTTTATTGTGCGAAACTATTGTAGCATCTGCTTAGGTGAATCGGCTGATGTTTCAACGGACCTGCGAAGAGGAAGGGTGAAGACGCCGATTCAAAACCAAGGACCTAGAATTAAAAGGAATTTATCTGATTTAAGGAATTGAAATCAAAAGAAGGGAGCAACTGAAATCAAAGAAATTTCTCGAGAAAATCGGCGATGACCTGCGTTTCTTTTGCTTCACAATCGAATCTGACGATGCTTCGTTTAGAGCCCGGCGTCGTTTGCAATTGGAATTTTCGGTGAAGAAGATTTATAAACTGTACGGACTTGAGCAATGCGGAGGAAGCAAAACCCGCCTCCATCGCCTTCTGGATACAGAAATGAGAAGGGAAAGGAACAAAGAAGAGAAACTGAAGAAACATAGCTCCCCGTCCTGACCTAAATCCATGCTTCAATCCTCCTCTTCTCAATGACAAGCGTCGAATCATGAAGAGATACCCAAACCGGATTCGACTGTGAAGCAAACCAAAGGAAAGTCATCGAAGAGTTTCATAGCATACAATGAATCTAAGGAGTTTCTTAAATTGCCATTAAACCAAGAATAAGAAAGGAAGGAGAGATGAGATGAAGTTGATTTAATGGTGGGTTTTTAGTATTTTTCCTGTGGACGTGAAGGACATTTTAGGTTTTTTTTCCTCCTTGTGCTGACGTGGCACTACCACAAGGGAGGAAAAAACCAGACTTTTATATATATGATTTGATCCCTTAAATTAAATTTGTTATAAATTTATATATGTTTAATAAACTATCTATTTAATACATACATATAGAAATAGTTTGGATAGATAAACAAACTATTTAGATTTGTATTTATCGAATATTTTATTTCTATTATTTGTAATTGTATTCACTCATTCAGATATTTGAGTTTCCACTTCGGATACGAATCAGATACGAATACTTCGTATATTTTGTCCAGCTCTAATCGAAACCGATAAATCCTTTATAAAGAAATAAAAATTATATATAAATATTAATATCAATTATATTATAATTAACTAAATAAATTTATTTTTATATTCTTTAAAATTATTAATGATATTATATTTTAAATAAAATGAATATAATATATGTAAAAATATAAAATTCACATATTTATTTAGTTTTAATACTAAAATATTCTTATAAAATTAGTATGATTAAATTATAGATGATTGAAGCTTTTTATATAAGTTATTGGAATAATACATTTATTTATATTTATCAATTTTAAAAATTATTTTGAGTAACTTAAACAATTATAAATTTATTTATATTATGTTAGAAATGACTAAAAATATTTTTATATTTAATTTTATACTACATAAAAAGTAAAAAAAAAATAAAACTCGTATGATAACAAAATTGATTTAATAAGTTAAAATATAGAAAAAGGTATCACACAATATTATACATAATTTGTGACGTTGTGGAAACGCGAGTTATAATTAACCTAGTCCACTTCACCGCAAGTATACGGATCTTGTAGTACCAGGGTCGATCTCAGGGACTAATACAGCTAAATTAAGAATATATATATAAATCACAATACATACTAATTAATATATATATATATATATAACACATAATCCAATAATTTCATATATGATAAATATGTAATGTCAATAATGAGTATGTAATGGAATATGTAATGCGACATGAATACGATTTATTTTATTTCTATGCTATAAAAATCTCTATACTTAAAATTTTTTTGAACTATATTTGGATAAAAATGCACTAATTAATATTTAAGATGAAAATAATTCTTAGTAATTTCTAACTAAAAATGCAACGAGAATATCAGATAAAAAAATTAATTAATAATTGTCAACGGAAAAATTCTTCAGAAATTAAGAAAAACAATTGGCTTGAATTCTTTTTATTTTTTATCGAATAAAAATTAGAGTTATAAAATTAAATTGAAAAGTTAAAATTTTAAATTTTAATAATTATCAACATTCTCTTCCTATTCAATATACGAGAATAAAAAAAATGAGAAAACAGTCTATTCCATCCTAAACTTTAACACTTTAATCCAATTCTCGTGAATTTTCCTGTTCATCCTATTCCCCCCTAAACTATCACTATTCATCCTATTCCCCCATGAATTTTAAGAATTCATCCTATTCCCATCTCCGTTAACTTTCAGTTAATTTTTCTCTTAAATATTTTTAAAACAGTCTATTCTCCCCCCAAACTATATGATTTCCAGCTTATTCCCCCTCCCCTGAACTCTATGAATTTCAGTCTATTTCCCCCCGAACTAATGAATTCCAACCTGTTCCCACCCAAACTATATAAATTCTAGCCTATTCCCCCGAAATATATGATTTCTCTAAAAATAACATATTTTCTTTACTTTTAATGTATTATTAAATTTTTTATATTACAAAATATTCAAATAAAAAATACTTTAAATTCTAATAATTACAAAAAATTCTATTTGATTTCTCTAATAGTAACATAATTTTAACATGACCATATTTCACTCAAATTTAAAACGATTTCACCCAATTTCACCGAAATTTAACCCGATTCACCCAATTTTAATTCGATTTAACCGAATTTTTACTCGACTTCACCGAATTTCAACACGATTTCACTCAATTTTTATTCGATTTCACTCAAATTTAACCCGATTTCACCCAATTTTAATCCGATTTCCTCCAATTTTTATTCGATTACACCCAAATTTAACCCGATTTCACTCGATTTAATCTTATTTAACCCAATGTTAACCCAATTTCACTAAAAATTAACCCGATTTCACCAAATTTTAATCGGATTTAACCCAATTTTTACTCGACTGCACCGAATTTCAACACGATTTCACTCAATTTTTATTCGATTTCACACAAATTTAACCCGATTTCACCGATTTAATCCGATTTCACCCAATGTTAACCCAATTTCACCAAAATTTAACCCGATTTCACCTAATTTTAATCTGATTTCCCCCAATTTTTATTCGATTACACCCAAATTTAACCCAATTTCACCCGATTTAATCTTATTTAACCCAATGTTAACCAAATTTCACTAAAATTTAACCCGATTTCACCCAATTTTCATTTGATTAAAATTGAGTGAAATCGGGTTAAAATTGAGCGAATATATTTAAAATTTGGTTAAATCGGGTTGAAATTCGGTGAAATCGAGTTAAATTTTGGTTAAATTGGGTTAAATTGGATTAAATATGAGTGAAATAAAGTTAAACTTCGGTGAAAATGGGTTAAAATTTGGTGAAATCGGGTTAAATTTTGGTGAAATTGGGTGAAATCGGATTAAATATGAGTGAAATAAAGTTAAACTTCGGTGAAAATGGGTTAAAATTTGGTGAAATCGGGTTAAATTTTGGTGAAATTGGGTGAAATCGGATTAAATATGAGTGAAATAGAGTTAAAATTCGGTTAAATCGGGTTGAAATTCGGTGAAATCGAGTAAAAATTAGGTGAAATCGATTTAAATTTTGGTAAAATTGGGTGAAATCAGAATAAATATGAATGAAATAAAGTTAAAGTTCGGTTAAATCAGAATAAAATTCGATGAAATCGAGTAAAATTTGGGTGAAATTGGATCAAAATTTGATGAAATCGTGTTAAATTTGAGTGAAATATTGTGAAAATTCGGTTAAACCGGATTGAAATTCGGTAAAATCGAATAAAAATTGGGTGAAATTAGGTCAAAATTGGGTGAAAACGTGTTAAATTTGAGCGAAATAGAGTGAAAATTCGGTTAAATCGAGGGAATAGGCTGTTTTAAAAATATTTAACAGAAAAATTAACTGAAAGTTAACGGAAGGGGAATAGGATCAATTTTTAAAGTTCAGGGGGAATAGGATAAGTAATGATAGTTTAGGGGAATAGGATGAATAAGAAAGTTCAGGGGAGAAATTTGGGATAATTTTTTATGACTCTATTTCACCCAATTTTAACTCAATTTCATCCAATTTAACCCAATTTTAACCCGATTTCACCCAATTTCAGTTCGATTTCATCAAATTTCACAAAATTTTAACCCAACTTCACCCAATTTTACCAAAAGTTAACCCGATTTAACCGAATTTCAACCAAATTTAATTCAATTTTAACTTGATTTCACCCAATTTTTATCCAATTTCACCAAATTTTATCTCGATTTCACCAAATTTAACCCGATTTCATCTATTTTTAACTCGATTTCACCCAATGTTGCTGAATTTCAACTCGGTAAAATTGGGTGAACTGAATTAAAATTGGGTGAAATTGGGTTAAAACTGAGTGAAATCGAGTCAAAATTGGATGAAATCAGATTGAAATTCGGTGAAATGAGATGAAATCGAGTTAAAATTGGATGAAATCGGGTTGAAATTCGGTAAAATTGGATGAAATCGATTTAAAATTCGGTGAAATCGGGTTAAAATTTGGTGAAATAGAGCTAAAAATTGGGTGAAATCGGGTTGAAATTGGGTGAAATCGAGTTAAAATCGGGTGAAATTAGGTTGAAATTAGGTGAAATCGAGTAATTAGGTGAAATCGGGTTGAATTTCGATGAAATTGAGTGAAATCGAGTTAAAGCTGGTTGAAATTGGGTTGAGATTCGGTGAAATTGAGTTAAAATTAGGTGAAATTGGGTGAAGAGTTAAAATTGAGTGAAATCAAGTAATTAGGTGAAATCGGGTTGAAATTGAGGGAAATCGGGTTAAAATTGGGTGAAATCGTGTTAAAATTGGGTGAAATCTGATTGAAATTTTGATAAAAATAAGGCAAAATACGGGTCAAAATCGGATATTCGGGACGATGGTGAGAGAAGTAAATGATATATGAGTTAATGGGTTAAATGGGTAAAACCCATTGAAATTAATCTAATTGAGTTTTATACACAATTAATCCATATAATTTTATGGTCATTTAATAAAAATCTATAATTATCCCATCAAATCGAACCCAAATTGATATTACTAACTCAAATTAACGCTAAATGCGTTAGCTTTATCACTAAAATATACACAAAACATGTCCAATTTAAATGGTGAAGTAATTCACTAAAGATAAATTGTTATGTGAGATAATTCTCATATTCTCATATGAAATGCGTTTCAAGCCCAATGTTGTGTGGAAGCCCAATGTTGTGTGGAAGCCCAATGTTGTGTCGATCTACAAGGTGGCAAATGGTGCACTCAGTGAAAAACCAGAAGGAGAAAGAAAAAAAAGAGTAAAATGCTACTTGAAAATGGTAAGATTCAATTATATATATATATAAATTGAAGTGAGTTTATCAAAAATGTTTTAACAGTTCTGAGATATTCAACTATAGATCTATTAGTTTTGGGCAGAACTTGGAGCGATGCAACCAAATTAAATTCGTTTTGCTATAGATTTTTTATTAAAATGAGTGATTAATGCATGTCAGATATGTCCATAGAGTTTCAAGACCAACAACATATCCAAACACATTTTTTGAAAAAGTGCTAATGATACAAGAACGAATCATTTGATATATTTTGTTCCAAAATTTAAATTCAGGATTAGGTACTGCCTTGATAATACCATTCTTTGTCAGCTTGATAATAGGAGATGATTTGATGATGGGCCGTCTATGAATCTCATAAGTTTTTTGCCTCTAAGAAGTGTTTCAATCTGAGATTTTTTAATAAGTAATTTGTGTCACTATTAGAAATTAACCATTTAGGGATTGAATAATCTAACCCTAAACATGTTTTGGAACAGATGAGGGACGGGAAACAGTGGTCCGCAAACGTACGTCGTCAAATTAGAAATATCTGTAATGCGTCTGCAAATACGAATGGAAGATTCAGTTCATAGACCGTCTGTAATTACGAATTGCAAGACCGTCTACAACTAACGAGAAATGCGATCAATTTACGTACGAGATCGCTGACGAGAAAACGTCGCAAATTTACGAACGAACACGACCCGTTTGTAAAATTTAAGGACGGGTCGCAACTCGTTCACAACAGTTAAGGACGGTTCGCGGTCGTCCTTATAATTTATAAATTTATATTATGATTACAATTTATAAATTTTAAAATAATATTAATTAATATTTTTAAATATATAACATATATTTATAAATTTGTTGGTGGTACTTCTGAGTTATCGTCGGAATCATTGTTTCCGTACGCATCCCAATTGATAGACGACATTTGTTCTTTCAGCATTTTTAGCAAATGTTGTTGTTATCTTTGTGATTGTTCATGTTGCCTTTGTGATTCTTGATGTTCGTTTTCCTATTATTGTTGTAATTGGGATACGATATTTCGAAGTTTGTCTGTCGCTTTTGCGTTATCTTTGGAGAAACTTGTACTTGTGATGCCATTCCTCCAAGACCAAATATGTGACCTTTATACGGTGTTACTTGCTGTAAAAAAATATCGAAATTTAATTACAATTATGAATAACGAAATTATATTGAATGTAATAAATTTATCTCAAAATACAACTCGTTGTATTCTTCTTGACTTAGAGAAGGTTGTGTCCCCTCTTCTCTCGGCGGAATTTGGGACTCTCGTTCCGTTGCCATGTCCTGAACATCGTCATGAACACGTTTCACTCTAGAATCTACCCACGAACCGTTAGATTTCTAAGTTTGTGTATGTTCCAGCAATTCTATGTATGACGGTTCAGATCCCTTTATTTCGTCTAAAAAATTTCAAATAAATGTTTTTAATATTAATTAAATATCAATCTTATAAAATCCTAAACAAAATTAAAAATCTTACCAAATCTTTGTAAACTTCTGCGAAAGAATGAGAACTAGCTGTATGTGCGCTCATCCCGCATCCTTCTCTATCGGAACAAAGAAATTGACTTGCTCGCTTGCTTTTTTTTCTTAAAAGAAGGATCATCCCAATAAGCACACATTTGTTCCCAGACATGATCTGCTGTCCAAATAGGTTTGCCTTTCTTTTCTCGATCTTTTTGCAATAATTTACGAGAGTTATGAGACGAACTCCTGTTCAAATTTAGACTTTACCAGTTCGGTAATCCCGGGGTTCCAATAAAATTTTTGCTGAAATAATAAAATAATTATTTTATTTAAATTATTATTTAAATTTTTGATTAAAATTAATATTATTAAAAACGTACCAGAAAAGATTTCCACCAACGTTCCTTGATCTCAAGATCGGTCCGTGTTCAGTAAGCTGTCCGTAATCCATCTCGAAAGACATGACGTCCGCCCCTAATCCGGACATACGGACCAAGGGGTGGGGATGGACTGAGGGATATGGACGGACCAAGGAACGAGGACGAACCGAGGAACAGGGACGGACTGAGGAACGGGGACAAGCCGAGTTAGTATGAATAAATCGATTTAACAATTCAATAAGAAATATAAATTGGTTTAAAAATTTAATAACAATGATTTTAACAATTTATTATTGAATTTAACAACTCAATAAGAAACTGATTTAAACATTCAATAACAACTCTTTTATTATTTTGAACATCTGATAAAAAGTTAACATGAATCATCTTTAGAGCCACATAATTCTTCCGTCGATTCTTATATTTCTGAATTTGATTCAAATTCTTCTTCTTCTTATTCTTCATTTTCTTCTATCCCTTCATATAGATCGTCTTCATTTGTTTCGGTTTCTTCGATTTTACCATGTGTCAATGCTTTAAAAGTAACTTCATAAACAACAACAATCTCGCTGGTTTGTTGTTGCATTGCCAATTGTTGCTCTTCTGTGTTGTCGATAAGTTTACCCCCTGGAAGTATCTTCATTGTGAAACGCCAACTTGAAGATCGTCTAATCTGTAGATAGGAAACGTAACAAAATTATCGGCTTACGATGCAATAGTAAAAGGCTCGTATTGCATATCTTCGTGTAGAGTTAACTTCTATAATGTCTAATTTATTTTTTCTTGTTCCGTGACCGTTTATTAGATCGAACAAATTACATCGAAATAACATCACTCTTAATTCGACATAACCTACAAAAAAAATATCAGATATAAGTCCATATAATCTAAAATATCATACGTGGTACGAATAACGTTGTTTTACAGTAGTAATAAAACCTAGATATTCCAATTGCAAAAATTCATTCAAAATCCTATAAAAACATTGTTCGTTGGTCGATTCACAATAGCTTTCACCTTTCACACATACACCATAGTTCATAGTTGACTTTAATTTCCCGTGTTCAGAAGTATGTAAGTTGTAACCACGTGTAAAATACATTAGCCAACTCGTAACTTTCACAATCGGTCCTTTAACAAGATCTCGTAGTCATAACGAGTGCTTGTCGATCTCATCTGTATTACATAGGAAAAAATCATCGAAAAAGCGTTAGAATATTATATAAAATCAATTTAATAATATTTAATCTATCATTTACTTACATATTGTCCGATCCATGTGGAGAAATCTCTTTCTTTAAGTTCTTGGAGTTGAGATTCATCAATATTCACATATATATTCTTCAATATATCATCGAATATCCTGTAAAATGTTAGAAAATTTTGTAAATATTAAAAATAAAATACTTATACGCAATTTAATCCATATTTATAGTATGTTACCTTTAAAAAGGCCGTAGATATTCACAATTGAGTAAAAATACATATGTGTGATGTGTAGATCTCACTGTGATAGCCATAGATCTTTCGCTTTACCAGCAGTTCGACCAATTTCGCAAAAAATATATCTGGAACATCTGGAATTTGATATGAAAATGCCACACCACCATAAAAAAATCTGTCTGGATTTCTACTTCCCGTTTGAACATATGGCTCGAAGTAGTAAGAAGTGAAGAACAATATCTCATCATTCACGTATTGTTCCACAGTTGAATCCTCTGAACGAGCTTTTTGTTTGGTTTTTTTTCTTCAGATGAAACATAAATCTCTCGAATGAATATATCCAACAAAATTGAGCTGGACCTCCTAATGCGGCTTCATGTGGTAGATGAACTGTAAGATGCTCCATAACATCAAAGAATGATGCTGGAAAAATCTTCTCCAAGTTACATAGTACAGTAACTATATTACTTTTCAGTCTACAAACCACATCTATGCTCAAATTTCTCGCACATAAATCTCGAAAAATATGCCAATTCTTGAAAATTAAAGTATTAGTTTATTTAATAATTAATATATTTAAATTATTAATAATTATACTATTAAAAAACAATGATACCAACAATTAACATCTTTGTTATAGAATTTTATGAACTAGAGATTATAAAAGGGAGATTAATGAGAGAAAAGGAGAATTTTGTTCCCAATTCTTCTAGCATTCACCCTTAAGTTCGACCAGGTTAGAGATGTACCATCAGGCCTCGTTAAAAATTTATCATGTAAAACCCAGTAGGAAAAAAGCATGATGAAGGAAAAAAAGGGCCATCACTTGGTGTTATTTATAGACTTGGTCGGACTTGACACATTCAACGGTTTGTATAAATCCAGCAATCCGATTCTCTGTTGAAGACTTTTGTTGACTTTCGAATTTGTGGCTTTTGTGAATATATCAGCAAGTTGATCTGAGCTTCTTGTGTAGGTTGTGGCAATGATGCCTAGTTTGATCTTCTCCCTTATGAAGTGACAGTCTACTTCTATGTGTTTCATCCTTTCATGAAACAAAGAGTTCTTGCATATGTGAATGGCGGCCTGATTGTCGTAATGAAGGGAGATGGGGTCGGAGTTCTTGATCTCGAGGTCTTGAAGAATAGCTCTGAACTAAATCAATTCACAGGTTGTGTTGGCCATGCTTCTATACTCTGCCTCTGCGCTGGAGCGAGCTACTACATTTTGCTTCTTATTCTTTCATGTGAAAAGAATTCCACCAACAGAAGTGCAATACCCGGTTGTTGACTTGCGATCAGTCTGGTCTCTTACCCAGTCAGCATCACAGTAGCCTACAATAGTGGTGTCATTGTTGCATTCCATCCAGATTCCTTTTCCAGGGGACCCTTTCAGGTAGGGTAGGATTCTTTCGACCATATGACAGTGTTGCTTCCGTGGAGCGTGCATGGGTTGACTGACTTGTCCGATGATAAAGCTGAGATTAGGTCATGTGATGGTCAGATAGATGAGCTTTTATGTTATTGGGAGACATTTTCGATCAGATCCCCCAATTGATGATCCTTAAACTTCTCTTCTATTGGCATCTTTGCTGGTTTAACTCTAAATTTACCTGTCTCACTCAAAAGATCAAGTGTATACTTTCTTTAGGACAAGAATAAACCGTCAATGGTACGAGAAACTTCTATTCCTAAAAAATATTTTAATTCACCCAAATCTTTGATATCAAAGGTTCTTTTTAGAAAATATTTCGTGTTTTCCGTTCCAATTTGATTATCACCTGTTATGATTATGTCATTGATAACACTGAAAGTGTATCAATATTAGGATAGGTTTTTACACCATTTTCGCATGTATCTTACATCGAGTCATACTTATCCGATACGGTTTCGAGTTTTACATCCCCGTTTTCTTGGTTTTCAGGTTTTTAGGCGACAAGGCCTAAATGAGCTCAATATGAAGGATTCCCTGCAAAAACCACATGATTTGAAGACATATCTACTCAGAGCTCCAGAACCCAAAGGAACACCCGAGCAACGAGCGGAAAAGAGAGATTTCAAGGATACAAGGATGCCCGATCGGGCACTATTCCTTCACCCGCTCGGGTAGAACCTACGGGGTGTATCCACGCATTTGACACGACTCGGGCACATGAGCAAAGAGGATCGGGTGATCACCACCCGATCGGGCGAAATCTGAA
>CM071862.1:3907910-3925159 GCA_036759665.1 Gynandropsis gynandra
TTGTACCGTGTTGTCCCTTCGGGGATAACTTGGTCTCTCATCACGTGTTTGGCCAAATTTTCCAGTTCCATAACCCGAACGGGGGTTACGTCGCCGCTGGAGTTGTTGTTCGATGAGAATCGCTTTATGAAGCATCTCCTCGATCTCCACGTAATGTTGTAGCTCGAGTTGGTCTTGGATGTCTAGGTTGAGACCTCCAAAGAACCGTGACATTGTTGCTTCTCGATCTTCCGTAAGATCAGCCCGCAACATGAGCAGCTCCATCTCTTGGTAATACTCTTCCACGGATCGGTTTCCTTGGATGAGTTTCCGTAGCCGCCGATGGACCTCACGGTGGTGATGGTTTGGCACGAACCTCTTGCGCATTATTGACCTCATTTCCAGCCAAGTAGCTACTGGTTCCTCGCCATTTCTTCGTCGAGAAATCGTGAGTTGATCCCACCAACTCAGCGCATAGTCGTAGAATTCCGTGGCCGCTATCCTAACCTTTTTGGCCTCGGGATAAGCTTGGCAACCAAAAACCAATTCTACCTTCTTCTCCCATTCAAGATAGGCTTCTGGGTCGGCCTTGCCGTGGAATGCGGGAATTTTAAGTTTTAGACCAGCAAGGTCATCCCTCGGGTCGTCTCTCCGTTCCCTAGGCGCGTGTCGCCGCCGGTGACTACTTCGGGACGAGGATGAGCTACCTCGTTCGTAGTAGTTGCTGTCCTCCTCAAGCGGGTTCCTTTCACGTTGCTGGAACGTTTGTATGTTTCTTGGCCGTGGGGGACGTTCGGCTTGAAACCCTTGACGGAATTCCTCCATCTTGTTGTTGAGACTTTGCTCTAGGCGAGCCGCGAGAGCCTCAATGAGTCTCTCATTGACACGGCTTTGTTCGCCCTCCATCTCACCTGTGTGTCTCGGGTATTCCCTTGCGTGAATCTGTCTGTAAGCTCCTGCACACTTAACAAACGGAGCAGCCACAAGCGGGAAGAAAAACAAACACAAAAACCCTAGACAAGAACACGCACGGACTCGGTCGCGCACTCACACGTTCGAACGGGTTTTCTATCACACGGACTAACTAAGTTCGAAAATGATTTCAAACACACAAACTAGTACGTTCAATATCCTCTAATCTCGTTGCAAATTAACGTATTCAAATGATCATTAAACGCATGAAATGAGAACTTGCAATCGGTAGGCTTCTAACCGTTAAACCTAGGCGCACGAATACTTCAATATTCTTAACAATGATTCGTTCAAGCTAATCAATTTCGTAACAAACTTTCTGAATCTTCGAACGTTCCTTTTTATATATAAAATTTTTTTTTATTTTTTTTAGGATTGAAAACAAGTCTTGATCGAAAGATCAAAACGAAAAATAAAAACTAACCGTGGGTGCTAGAACGAGCTCTGATACCACTTGATGCGATCCCGACTGAATCGACGCTCTAGACTTGGTTAGTGAGGGATATGCCTTGTTGCAACGAATTGCACAAGGGTGTGTGGAACGAATGGTCGCACGAGAGTTGCGGAAGGCTCTCGATTTACCGTGTTCGTCTTCGATGGATATGACGCACCAAGGAAGAACGAACGGCTCGATGGATATGACGCACCAACGAGTAGGAAGCTGGATATTACGCACCAACAACCCGAAGAATTCACAAAGGGAATTCAAGAATGATCAAAGATCAATTCAAAGATAAATTTCAAAGTTGATAAAAAGTTGGATGATGTTTTACAAGGAGGGTGGACGGCCATAAATAAGAAAACAAGGAAAATTCAAACTTCAAGTTCATTAAATGCTACTCTTCATGCAAGGGCCTTCATAATGGTCTTGAAATCTTCAAACAAGAAGATAGGATTCTTGTTGGCCGTGCACAACGGACATATTTTGAACCATATTGGCATTGAACAGGGCCTTGGACATCTGAAACCTAGCCTTCCTGCTCTGGATCCCATATAATTTCTTAAGATGTATGATGATGTCTCTTGGGTCCATGTTCTAATACTGAAGCTGGAGTTCAAGACCCAGATATTCAAGAATGATGCACTTGGTGGTGATCAAATCATGTGTATGCTACACCAAGATAGCCATTGCATCAGCGTCATTAGCATTGGGTACCTCCATGGTTGGCTTATGATCGTTTGATAAGTTTCTCTTGCATAAAAACTAGTCGTAGGTTTGTGTATGTGTCACCAAACCTGATCCCTACCAACTTATGGACTTCTGCTCTAGCTCGGGTTACGGGACCTACGTATCTTGACCTAATCGCGTCTCGGGTTGCGGGGTTGGCGTCTCGGGCCACGTTGTTGGCGTCTCGGGCCGCACCGATTTCCTCTTCTTTCGCGCCGCAGGTCGCGTCCTCTTCTGCGTTGTTGGTCACGTCTTCGGCGTCCTCCAGGATCATATCATCTCCTTAAGTTGGATGGGTTCACCTTCTACTCCTTCGGTTTGAAGAGGTTGATCGGTGATCTCTTCGGTTAAGGGTGCCACGGTCTCCTTGGTTGGTGTTTCCACAATCTCCTTGGTGGTTTCTTCCGAGGATGAGCCTGTACTAATAGTCACACCTTGATTTCTAATGTTAGAGATAATATGACTCATAGTAGAGTTAAGATCATATGAGATCGAGAGGTTTTCTAATTCTTCCCAATTTCGCTTGTCGAAGTATCCGATTGATTCATCGAACTTGACATCTCCGGAGACATGCACTCATTGAGTTGAAGGGCTTTAACACTTGTATCCTTTATGGGTAGTGCTGTATCTGATGAATATACAGTTCGTGCTCCTTGGTTCAAGCTTGTATCGAAGATTTTCTACAAGAAATACATAGCAAACGCAACCGAAAACTCGAAGATATTCTAGATCAGGTTTGGAGTCATTGAGTACCTCATGTGGAGATTGGTCTTGCAAGCACTTTGTGGGAGTTCGATTGATGAGATGGCATGTCGTAATGACAACATCTCCCCAAAATGTTTTTGGGACGTTTCTATGAAACATTATAGTGCACGAGACCTCCATAAGGTGGTGGTTCTTCTTTTCAACAACGTCGTTTTGTTGAGGCATGTATGCACACGAAGTTTTGTGTACAATGCCCTTCTCAGTAAGAAATTGTTTGAACTTGTGGTTTACGTACTCGCTCTATTGTCAGATCGTAAGCATTTGATTTTAGTTTCATATTGAGTCTCAACGTGCCTGTAAAATTGAATGAAGCAGTAATAAACCATGTTCTTTGAATCAAGAAGATAAATCCAAGTAAACTTAGATATTTCATCTATAAAGTCACGAAATATTTCTTGTTATCACGAGAGTGATGAGGAGCGGTCCACACATCGGAGTTAATAAGATCAAACGGTTTATTATAGATAGTAGGAGAAATAGGAAAAATGTTACGATAATGTTTTTCTCGAGTACAAGCCTTACATAACGAGTCATCTTCTTTAATATTAGGAAACACGAGATTAAGCATTTTATGATGAGGATGTCTTAGTCTTCCATGCCACACATGAGAAGAAACATCGGTTTTATTAGAACTGAAAGCAGTAAACGCAGAAAAAGAGGCTCCTTGAAGCTCTTCTAAAACATAAAGACTGTTCTTTAAGCTCCCTCCTCCAATGAGTTGCTTTGTCTCACTATCCTGAAGCCAAAAACGGTTAGCATCGAAGCAAACAATACAACTATAATCTTTAGCAAATTTATGAACTGAAAGTAAGTTGTTAGAGAAATCCGGAACATAAAGAGTCGTAGATTCTTTGTTTAGAAGTTTTAGGTCACCTCAGCCTTTAATAGGAATGTCTTTTCCATCAGCTATTGTAACATGGCCGAAAGACTTAGAAATAGTGCGAAACATATCTCTATCTTTAATCATGTGAGTTGTAGCACCTGAATCTATAATAATATGATGTCTTAATTTCGAAATAAAGGACATGTTACCATCTTCGGGTTTTTCATGAGTCATTTTGTGAAGGAGCTGCGTGAGAGCTTCCATGGTCACATACTGCTGCTCCGAGACTGAAGGTTTCAGTCTTGCGTTTGAGGTTTGGATGTAAAATCCAGCAACGATCCTTCAAATGACTTTGTTTCCTGCAATGAGCACAATAATATATCTTGCGAGAAGAAGATACGATATCGGTGTTACCCTTGCTTAAGTGGGCGAGATCCGAGGTGCCTTTAAACAAGCGATTCGTGCCTTCCTCCTTTTTGATGAGAAGACACACATCATTAAGGCTCGGGAACTCTGTTTTCCTTACAACTTGTGAGATTAGATCTTGGTAGGACGGATCTAGCACCGAGAGGAGACAAAACACTTTGTCTTGGTTGTTGCGGTCGGAAATCTCTTTCAGATCTGTTGTTTCTGGCCTGAGATCTTCAAGCTCAGCCCACGTATCCTTAAACTTGGCAATAACCTCGCTGAAAGGCTGCCTATCTTGCCGAATCGTGTGGAGATTCTTGAAAATTTCAAAGATTAGAGACATGGCCACAGACGGTTGTGAGTTCATCCCATAGAACCTTCGGTTTCTTGATATGATCATATGCTTTGAGAAGTGGCATCTCCAACGAATTTTGGATGAGAACCAAAGTTTTGGATTCGTTTTGAGCCCACTTTATTCCTCCTATTTGTGGTTTCGAATCACTTGTAGCATCGGATGGCTCAATGTAAATCCACAGACCACAACTTCGTAGATTTGCCTCCACAATTTTCGACCAAAGGCTATAGTTGTCACCATTAAGGAGAATAGGGATCCTTCTTGTGAAATCCATGATGAGAAATGAAAGAAAAGAGATTAAGATAACTTATTTACGGAAGAAACACTAGATTAGAATTCTGATACCATATAGAATTTTATGAACTAGAGATTAGAAAAGGGAGATTAATGATAGAAAAGGAGAATTTTATTCTCTTGATCTTGTTTATTGTACATAGAATACACATTGTTATATACAGAAAAATGAAGCAAAGAAGGAAAGAACGAAAAAGGAAACTATACAAATCAAGGAAAAAGAAAATAATGAAGATTTTGTAGAATAGTCAAGGGAATGATACGAAGATCTTGTAGAATAGGAAAGAGAATGATATGAAGATCTTGTAGAATAGACAAGGGAATGTTATGGTGTCTCGATTTGAATCTTTCCTTAGTGAAACAACAAGACTTAGGCAGCAAGAGAAGTGGAGAAATAATGGACCGAGCCCTTAGGTAGGGTTTAGGCCGAAAATAACTCCTTGTTGGACTCCTTGGCCAATTCTTCTAACATTTGCATGAATACATGAAAATCGTGACTTTTCATTCCTTCAACCATTTCAACAATTTATATTTCTCATCATTCGAAAATCTGAATATCGGAACTGGAGCTTTATCGTCTTCACTTATATGTAACTCCTTCTGTGAGTAATACTCTTCTAGATCCTTCCGTGTTATAATGTTATCTTTAGTTTTTCTCATGATATTCAGTACCATGTTGATGATATTATCGAAAAAAATTTCTCTATGTGCATAACATCAAGATTTTGTCAAAGCTTCAGATTTTTTCAATACGATAGATCCCAAAATATGCTATTTTTGTACCAATTATGAGTAATTCTATAACCACCAATTCTCGGATGATTGTTGTCTTTGCAATTTATACTCCTAGGAATACCCAAAAAAAAGAAGTTGTTCATACAAAATCTCTTCGCCGGTTAAAATTGGAGGATGAGATTTTCGTACAACTTTATTCCTTTTAAAATTTCTCTTATTGCGCCGTAATGTATCATTAGCAGGAAGATGACAATCAAATCAACTCATCTTTCGTCCATATTTCAACTGAAAAGCATTAGTTTCCCCCATGCAATATGGACAAGCCAATTAACTATGCGTTGTTCATCTAGATAGCATACCATAAGCTGGAAAATCACTTATTGTCCATATAAGAGCACCTCGTAATATAAAATTATGTCATCTCAATAAGCTGGAACTCCCTTCCACAATTCTTTCAATTCTTCAATCAGTGGTTGAAGAAATATATCCAAACTTCTTTTCAGATGATTAGGCCTGAGAATCAGTATTGTTACGAACAAAAACTCCCGTTTCATACACATATCAAGTGATAAATTGTACGGTGTCCTTATAACTGGCCACAATAAATAATTTCTCCCAGACATTTCGAATGGATTAAATCCACCAGTGCAAAGGCATAACTAAATATTTCGACTCTCAACTGCAAAATCAAGATATACCTTGTTAAAGTGTTTCCACGCCTCACCATCTGAGAGATGACACATTTCTCTTTCATGACTTAAATGCTCACGATGCCATCTCAAGTCGCTTACGGTCTTCTCATATTGATACAATCTTTTTTATTCTGTCTGTAATTGGTAAATACCACATACGAAGATACATAACCGATTTTTCATTCCTTGTCAAATAAAACCACTATTTTCTAAAAAATCGAAAATTACTCAAATTCGATGTTTCTTTCCAAAAAATCATACAGTTGTCTTGACAAACAACAATTTTTTGATATAGCAATAAGCCCAATGATCTCATCATCATCTTTTTCTCATAATAGGACTCTACTGCATTATTATCTTCAGGAAAAAAATCTCTTACTAATTGCGATATAGAATCCATGCAATGCTCATAAAGATTATTTTCAGTCTTCAAATTCATTACACTTGTAGATAGAGTGAAATACTCATTCTACAACCACCAAAAAGTGGATGCTGATAACACTGAAAGTGTATCAATATTAGGATAGGTTTTTACACCATTTTCGCATGTATCTTACATCGAGTCATACTTATCTGATACGATTTCGAGCTTCACACACCCGTTTTCTTGGTTTTCAGGTTTTTAGGCGACAAGGCCTAAATGAGCTCAATATGAAGGATTCCCTGCAAAAACCACATGATTTGAAGACATATCTACTCAGAGCTCCAGAACCCAAAGGAACACCCGAGCAACGAGCGGAAAAGAGAGATTTCAAGGTCACAAGGGCGCCCGGTCGGGCACTATTTCTCCACCTGCTCGGGTAAAACCTACGGGGTTTATCCACGCAATTAGCACGACCCGGGCACATGAGCAATGAGATCGGGTAGACATGGCAAGAAAGGACTGGAAAAACATCTAGGAAGGCTCAGGAAGCATTGGAGAAGAAGAGAAGCACCAATCCGTACACCGGTAACATAATAGGGAAGGTTGAGGCATCGAATTCCTTAGGGTTTATCATGTATAGAATTGTGTTATCTTCTGTTTTCGTTTCTTCCATGAGTGAGTAGAGTCCCTACTGCGGGTAGGGATATCGGGTATGTATGTATGAACGATGATTTTCAATAATGCTTAGTTTTATGATTTTTACTCTTGATTTACGGTTCTACGCTTAGCAATAAGATTCATACGTTAGTGCTGACCGCTCAACAACATAGGATCTCGAACCTTGCTGGAAGGTTAAGGAACGAATTCGGTCCGCTAAGTAGTAGATTAAGCTTTGGCTAATGAGAATCTGACCGGTCGGTTAGCCATCTTAGGGATAGTGATTGCGGTCATAAAGCTGCCATGGTATATGTTAATCACTGCTGGAAGGTAGGGTTGCATGTATCCATGGTTAGGAGGTTTAGGCTCGGAAGAATCACTCCTCACCGTAGAGCATGAATTTCCCGTAGTCAAGAGGATGTTATAGATCTATGATCCTTAGTCGTTCATCTATGCAATTCCCGGTATCCCGTACACCCGTAGTATTCATCATATCTAGTTTCATCCTTACCCTAGTTTCGTTGTCACCGTTAGGATAGTTTTAGGTTTTTTAGGATCATATCCCACTCTATCATCTTTTGTCTTAGTTTAGTCTCGTTCTTAGTTTAGCTGTTTTAGTCCCTAAGATCGACCCTGGTACTACAAGATCCGTATACTTGCGGTGAAGTGGACTAGGTTAATTATAACTCGTGTTTCCACACGTTAGATGCCTAACACTTTCTAACATTTCAAAAAAAAAATCGCTATTTCATTCGGATCTTCTTCAATATTCTCACCTTTGTTTCTTTCACCGAATTCATTTTGCACCATTTCCACCCAAGGGTTCATTTATGTATCTTGAGAAGTCTCAAACACTTCATGATGTACAATACCCCTACTAAAATTTTTCACAAGTCGTGGTGAAAAATTCTCTCCATGAGATAACCAAATTAAATAATTTGGAGCAAAACCTCTTAAATAAAGATGATTTGAAATGGTTCTCTCATTAACAAATTTTTTATTTTTGTATTTAACGCATGGACAAACCAACTTACCGATTTCTTTATAAACTTGTTGATTTGTCGCCATCGTCACAAATTGTGTAACGCCTTCTATAAACTCATTCGATACACCTTGAGTCAATTCTTCTATATATCCATTGTCTAGAAACGAAAATATTCGATCTCGACAATGATGTCATTATAATAAAAAACAATAACAAGATGTGTAGTGAAATATATGAGAATTGTGTGTGAGAAATGAATGAAAATAGGATGGATTAAATAGATAATTTCTCAAGTGATTAAGGACGGATTACGGAGTAAGACAAATATTTGTTGACGAACCGTCCCGAAAACGTCCCTAAATCCAAACGACACACCTGCAATCGTCCGTAAATTTGTGGAAACCGTCCTTAAATTTTGCGGACGGTCGTGGAAACCGTCTCTAATCCGCAATGGTCTTCGAATCTATTTCCAATTCGTCTGCAAAACGAACGACGCCGAGATTTTTTTCATTCCGGAAATATGCGGACGGATTTATTTTTCATCTCCATTCCGTCCCTAATCCGTTTGGGAATTTCCGGACGGAAAGGTCTGTCCGCAAATTCCGTCCGGAAATGTTAAATTTCTAGTAGAGTATTGAGCCTAAGATTAATAAAAATTGAAATATTTAGATGAATAGTAAAGGGATAGTTCTTATTATTGGCCATAATTTTTGGGTATTAGCAAACCTTAGAACAAACAGATACCATGTGAAAAACCATAAGGAGAAAAAAAAAAGGAATAGAATGCTCTAAAATTGAAGTTTTATGTTTTATTCATACCTGAGAAGGGTAAGACTCGATTACATGTATAGAGATGAGAAGATAATCTCTCTTAACAAATTAAATATAACAACCATTTTCATTAACAAATTCTAAAATAGAAAATATGTTCAAAACCTATTTGTTGCAGAAAAAATATCTTCTGATTTTATCGTTGTATAGCCTAATTGACTAACACCTGATGTGAGCCATTGTGATGATCAGTTGCTAAAGAGATAATGAAGCTGGAGCAGTGTTTGTTTCTACAGCCATTGGAGGCGTTCTGTATTAGTAATTCACCTTACTGGCTTGGGAACTTGCTACACTTAATTACATTCATACGTTTTACTAATAAATTATGTTAATATTTAGAATTATAGTTATTAATATGTTAAAAATATTAGTATATTAATAATAATATATTATAAATATTTAGAATTATAGTTATTAATATGTTAAAAATATTAGTATATTAATAATATATTATAAATATTTAGAATTTGTTAATATATTCTATGTTATAGTAATATTCAACATATTTGATTGACTTGTAAATTTTATATAAAATATCAAACATTTTTTATAATAAAACGATAAAAAATACTTATTAATTTTTTATTATAGTATTAGTGTCTAAAATAGTTTTTAGGTTTAAGGTTTTAATTAGATCGTGCAAATGTAATGAATGTCGATAATGATGATGAAAATAAAGCCGAAGATGACAATCATTAATAAAGATAGTTTTGTGATTCATTTTTCTTTTTAACTTTGTTTTTAAACTTAAATATTTTCATGAATATCTACGCAACATATCGAAGATGATCCCATGTCTGGATATATGTGGCATAAGATGGTGTCCAAATTTGGTTACTGATGATTTGACGTCACGATATTTTAAAGCAAGATTATTCACTATTGAGTATAAAGTTGATTACTCTAATTAGTAAGTATAAAAATCGTTTCCAAAATTTTTAAGTGCATAAAAATTACGATGGAGTGTGTCTCTCGTTGTTTCTTGTACATGGTTCTATGAACCACACGACTCTAGCTCCAACCGATGGAGGAAAAAATCCATCCGACTAATCCCATTTGACTCTATCATCTTTCGTCTTAGTTTAGTCTCGTTCTTAGTTTAGCTGTTTTAGTCCCTACTTAGTTTAGCTGTTTTAGCCCCTAAGATCGCCCCTGGTACAACAAGATCCTAATACTTGCGGTGAAGTGGACTAGGTTAATTATAACTCGTGTTTCCACACGTCAGATGCCTAACATTTTCTAACTTTTAAAAAAAAAAATCGCTATTTCATTCGGATCTTCTTCAATATTCTCACCTTTGTTTCTTTCACCGAATTCATTTTGCACCATTTCCACCCAAGGGTTCATTTATGTATCTTGAGAAGTCTCAAACACTTCATGATGTACAATACCCCTACTAAAATTTTTCACAAGTCGTGGTGAAAAATTCTCTCCATGAGATAACCAAATTAAATAATTTGGAGCAAAACCTCTTAAATAAAGATGATTTGAAATGGTTCTCTCATTAACAAATTTTTTATTTTTGTATTTAACGCATGGACAAACCAACTTACCGATTTCTTTATAAACTTGTTGATTTGTCGCCATCGTCACAAATTGTGTAACGCCTTCTATAAACTCATTCGATACACCTTGAGTCAATTCTTCTATATATCCATTGTCTAGAAACGAAAATATTCGATCTCGACAATGATGTCATTATAATAAAAAACAATAACAAGATGTGTAGTGAAATATATGAGAATTGTGTGTGAGAAATGAATGAAAATAGGAGGGATTAAATAGATAATTTCTCAAGTGATTAAGGACGGATTACGGAGTAAGACAAATATTTGTTGACGAACCGTCCCGAAAACGTCCCTAAATCCAAACGACACACCTGCAATCGTCCGTAAATTTGTGGAAACCGTCCTTAAATTTTGCGGACGGTCGTGGAAACCGTCTCTAATCCGCAATGGTCTTCGAATCTATTTCCAATTCGTCTGCAAAACGAACGACGCCGAGATTTTTTTCATTCCGGAAATATGCGGACAGATTTATTTTTCATCTCCATTCCGTCCCTAATCCGTTCGGGAATTTCCGGACGGAAAGGTCTGTCCGCAAATTACGTCCGGAAATGTTAAATTTCTAGTAGAGTATTGAGCCCAAGATTAATAAAAATTGAAATATTTAGATGAATTGTAAAGGGATAGTTCTTATTATTGGCCATAATTTTTGGGTATTAGCAAACCTTAGAACACACAGATACCATGTGAAAAACCATAAGGAGAAAAAAAAGGAACAGAATGCTCTAAAATTGAAATTTTATGTTTTATTCATACCTGAGAAGGGTAAGACTCGATTACATGTATAGAGAGATGAGAAGATAATCTCTCTTAACAAATTAAATATAACAACCATTTTCATGAACAAATTCTAAAATAGAAAATATGTTCAAAACCTATTTGTTGCAGAAAAAAATATCTTCTGATTTTATCGTTGTGTAGCCTAATTGACTAACACCTGATGTGAGCCATTGTGATGATCAGTTGCTAAAGAGATAATGAAGCTGGAGCAGTGTTTGTTTCTACAGCCATTGGAGGCGTTCTGTATTAGTAATTCACCTTACTGGCTTGGGAACTTGCTACACTTAATTACATTCATACGTTTTACTAATAAATTATGTTAATATTTAGAATTATAGTTATTAATATGTTAAAAATATTAGTATATTATTAATATATTATAAATATTTAGAATTTGTTAATATATTCTATGTTATAGTAATATTCAACATATTTGATTGACTTGTAAATTTTATATAAAATATCAAACATTTTTTATAATAAAACGATAAAAAATACTTATTAATTTTTTATTATAGTATTAGTGTCTAAAATAGTTTTTAGGTTTAAGGTTTTAATTAGATCGTGCAAATGTAATGAATGTCGATAATGATGATGAAAATAAAGCCGAAGATGACAATCATTAATAAAGATAGTTTTGTGATTCATTTTTCTTTTTAACTTTGTTTTTAAACTTAAATATTTTCATGAATATCTACGCAACATATCGAAGATGATCCCATGTCTGGATATATGTGGCATAAGATGGTGTCCAAATTTGGTTACTGATGATTTGACGTCACGATATTTTAAAGCAAGATTATTCACTATTGAGTATAAAGTTGATTACTCTAATTAGTAAGTATAAAAATCGTTTCCAAAATTTTTAAGTGCATAAAAATTACGATGGAGTGTGTCTCTCGTTGTTTCTTGTACATGGTTCTATGAACCACACGACTCTAGCTCCAACCGATGGAGGAAAAAATCCATCCGACTAATCCCATTTGACTCTATCATCTTTCGTCTTAGTTTAGTCTCGTTCTTAGTTTAGCTGTTTTAGTCCCTAAGATCGACCCTGGTACTACAAGATCCGTATACTTGCGGTGAAGTGGACTAGGTTAATTATAACTCGTGTTTCCACACGTCAGATGCCTAACACTTTCTAACATTTCAAAAAAAAAAAATCGCTATTTCATTCGGATCTTCTTCAATATTCTCACCTTTGTTTCTTTCACCGAATTCATTTTGCACCATTTCCACCCAAGGGTTCATTTATGTATCTTGAGAAGTCTCAAACACTTCATGATGTACAATACCCCTACTAAAATTTTTCACAAGTCGTGGTGAAAAATTCTCTCCATGAGATAACCAAATTAAATAATTTGGAGCAAAACCTCTTAAATAAAGATGATTTGAAATGGTTCTCTCATTAACAAATTTTTTATTTTTGTATTTAACGCATGGACAAACCAACTTACCGATTTCTTTATAAACTTGTTGATTTGTCGCCATCGTCACAAATTGTGTAACGCCTTCTATAAACTCATTCGATACACCTTGAGTCAATTCTTCTATATATCCATTGTCTAGAAACGAAAATATTCGATCTCGACAATGATGTCATTATAATAAAAAACAATAACAAGATGTGTAGTGAAATATATGAGAATTGTGTGTGAGAAATGAATGAAAATAGGATGGATTAAATAGATAATTTCTCAAGTGATTAAGGACGGATTACGGAGTAAGACAAATATTTGTTGACGAACCGTCCCGAAAACGTCCCTAAATCCAAACGACACACCTGCAATCGTCCGTAAATTTGTGGAAACCGTCCTTAAATTTTGCGGACGGTCGTGGAAACCGTCTCTAATCCGCAATGGTCTTCGAATCTATTTCCAATTCGTCTGCAAAACGAACGACGCCGAGATTTTTTTCATTCCGGAAATATGCGGACGGATTTATTTTTCATCTCCATTCTAATCCGAATCCGTTCGGGAATTTCCGGACGGAAAGGTCTGTCCGCAAATTACGTCCGGAAATGTTAAATTTCTAGTAGAGTATTGAGATTAATAAAATTGAAATATTTAGATGAATAGTAAAGGGATAGTTCTTATTATTGGCCATAATTTTTGGGTATTAGCAAACCTTAGAACACACAGATACCATGTGAAAAACCATAAGGAGAAAAAAGGAACAGAATGCTCTAAAATTGAACTCGATTACATGTATAGAGATGAGAAGATAATCTCTCTTAACAAATTAAATATAACAACCATTTTCATTAACAAATTCTAAAATAGAAAATATGTTCAAAACCTATTTGTTGCAGAAAAAAATATCTTCTGATTTTATCGTTGTGTAGCCTAATTGACTAACACCTGATGTGAGCCATTGTGATGATCAGTTGCTAAAGAGATAATGAAGCTGGAGCAGTGTTTGTTGCTACAGCCATTGGAGGCGTTCTGTATTAGTAATTCACCTTACTGGCTTGGGAACTTGCTACACTTAATTACATTCCTACGTTTTACTAATAAATTATGTTAATATTTAGAATTATAGTTATTAATATGTTAAAAATATTAGTATATTAATAATATATTATAAATATTTAGAATTTGTTAATATATTCTATGTTATAGTAATATTCAACATATTTGATTGACTTGTAAATTTTATATAAAATATCAAACATTTTTTTATAATAAAACGATAAAAAATACTTATTAATTTTTTATTATAGTATTAGTGTCTAAAATAGTTTTTAGGTTTAAGGTTTTAATTAGATCGTGCAAATGTAATGAATGTCGATAATGATGATGAAAATAAAGCCGAAGATGACAATCATTAATAAAGATAGTTTTGTGATTCATTTTTCTTTTTAACTTTGTTTTTAAACTTAAATATTTTCATGAATATCTACGCAACATATCGAAGATGATCCCATGTCTGGATATATGTGGCATAAGATGGTGTCCAAATTTGGTTACTGATGATTTGACGTCACGATAT
Organism: Gynandropsis gynandra; assembly: GCA_036759665.1. Classification (NCBI taxonomy): domain Eukaryota; kingdom Viridiplantae; phylum Streptophyta; class Magnoliopsida; order Brassicales; family Cleomaceae; genus Gynandropsis; species Gynandropsis gynandra. The sequence goes on from CM071862.1 coordinate 3,922,275, forward strand.
TTTAAAGCAAGATTATTCACTATTGAGTATAAAGTTGATTACTCTAATTAGTAAGTATAAAAATCGTTTCTAAAATTTTTAAGTGCATAAAAATTACGATGGAGTGTGTCTCTCGTTGTTTCTTGTACATGGTTCTATGAACCACACGACTCTAGCTCCAACCGATGGAGGAAAAAATCCATCCGACTAATCCGATTTGACTATAAACTATTGAGCTTTAATTGTGTATCAACTTATACATCGAACTTTCCGACTATATTGGCACTTGACTACTTCGACTACTCCCATTCAGTTAGTTGATATCTTCATAAAGTATTGAGAATTAGGAGTTTGACGTTTTTATTTCAAGTTGGTTGTTAACGATTTGCACGATCCAATTTGATATATGAGATTGTTGAAAACCTTTGATAATAAAACAATGATGCATATGTTATGTTTTTTTTCTATTAATTCACATCCATTTTTAATAACATGATTATTGTAAATTTTTTATACGAATTAGTATTTACTAAATTAAACTTTCAATATTTATTAATCTAGTAGTGTAAATACATTTGTTATATAAAAATATATTTCGAAAATCAATTTTGTGTATTGAATTTCAATATTTTGAATAAATATTTCAGTTTTACATTTTTTATTTAGAATTTAAAATTTATATAAAAATTGAATTCATAATTTATTTTATAGAATTTAGTTATATAAAACATTTTAATATTAATATTTTTCATAATATCTAAAAGAAACAGCATTTTAAAACCTTAGTAAATGTTCCCTACGGTGTTTTAAAAGTCGCTAGACATCTAGCGGTTTAAATAATTTGTGAGTGATTAATTGAAATACAGATATTTTTTTAAATTTTTAATTATCAGTATCAATTTTTTTATTTATAATATTTTTAGCGTTAGAGACATGAACATAATAAATCTATTTGTTTTAAATCAATTTGATCTTATATTTTGAAAATGCCAATTTTAAGTCTTCAAAAAACTCTAAACTAACTAATTGAAAATTGGTCGATAAATGGCCACAATCCGCTGAAAGCGGACTTCAATCTGAAATGAACTCGATAAAAAGCTATTTTACTTAAATAATATTTTTTTAATAATTAATTTAATAAATTTTTATTTTTTATAAAAAAATAGAATATTAATTTCAATATTCTTACTGTACACAAATATTACAAAAAAAACTATTTTGTCTTATATGAAAATGTTTGGTACAAATTTATTGTCTCCAATTTTTTTTTTTAAATCTTTCTTCTATATCTATCTGTTGTCATTGAGAAATTTTCGGAAATTCTCCAACATAAAAGCGATACGTTGTTGAACCACACATGTTGTACCACACACGTGTACTACGTTCGTCATAGAACTTAACACGAACTTTGTACACACGTTATACCACAGTCGTGTACCACATATTGTATTATGTTCGTGATAGAACTTAGCACGAACGTTATACAACACACATTGTACCACACACATTGAACAACCAAGGTGTATCATATACGTTATACCATACACGTTGAACCACACATGTTATACTACACACGTGTACACGTTCATGGTAGAAACATAGCACGAATGTTGTACACACATTGTAGTATAATGTTGAACATTGTACATACATGTTATAATACTACGTTGTAACATACATTGTGTACAACCTGTGCCCAGCTTTGTACATATGTTTTACTACACGTTGTGTACAATGTGAGTTCAAAATCAGTCACAGGTTGTACAACACGTTTTATCGTTTTGATGTTGGACTCATGTCTTTTGGAATGTCAGCCTTTGCTTTTTTTTTCTAATACGACACACTCTCATCATCTTCCATTTGAGATCGAATCTCATCTCATTTCTCTTTGATATTCGTCTCCGGCTCCGTCTCCTCTCTAAATTTTTTTGAAAATTTATCACTCGAAAATGTCTCAAATCCACATTTCGTCCAAGTGATTCTTCCTAGCTATCTCGACCACTACCTTGTAATCTCCTCCATCTCTCTCTCTCTCTCTATTACATGACAGATGTAAAGGTATAACTATTTTTTCTTTTGCTTTTTATTACAAAATATTCCGTGGAAGTTCTTAGATGAGCATGATCATCTCGTTTTCATACGTATTTCTTGCATGATTTAAGAGACGTTTTCGATATATATGTGTTGCTTTACGTATGATTCCGTATCCGTTTTACTTGTTTTCGTGTTTTTCATGTTCTTATAGGTTTTTACGCGTATTTGGATCATTTTGGAGCTAAAGGGACATACACGGAGCTAAGGAACAACTTTGGGGATCATTATGGGACAAACGGGACGAGATCTAGCAAGAAGAGCCTCCACCCGGTCGGGCACAACTTATTCACGATCGGGCAAAAGCTACGACAAATTTTGTGCACAAGTCACGCACGATTCGGGCAAGGAAATACCCGACCAACTGCCTTGCACCCGAGCGGGCACACACCATGCCCGATCAGGCACCCCTTGCAGCCACACAACTTGCGCGACTCACCCTAGCCGCACCCGAGCGGGCACAATGACCGCCCGAGCGGGTCGCGGCCCGTAACTGCCTATTAAGTTAAGTAAAATTAACTTAAAACAAAGGGAAGTCGGTGGGGCAATTTAGGCAACAATTGGACCGACTTAAAGTGCATAAAAGGAGGCAAAAGACGTCATTAGAAGCAAGTTTACATTGGAGATTGATTCAGTTCGTGATTGAGGAGATTCTAGCGAGAAGACAAGCGAGGAGCATTGGAGATCAAGCCCCGACACTTCGGTTTTGTTTGGTTTTCATGTTCCTTAGACTTTCTAATTTGTTTATGTTTGTTTACAGACGCATGAGCGAGTAGTTTGTTTGTTCTAGGAGAAGGGATTAGCCCTTGGCTATC
>CM071862.1:3948823-3978918 GCA_036759665.1 Gynandropsis gynandra
TGTATCAATATTAGGATAGGTTTTAGAGTCATTTTCGCTTATATTCTTTGTATATACTTACTTATCTGATATGATTTCGAGCTTCACACACCCGTTTTGTTGGTTTTCAGGTTTTTAGGCGACAAGGCCTAAATGAGCATAAAATGAAGGATTCCTGTTCAAAACCACCTGAATTGAAGACATATTTACTCAGAGCCGAGATCGAGCTCCAGAACCCAAAGGAGCACCCGAGCAACGAGCGGAAAAGAGAGATTTCAAGGACACAAGGGTGCCCGGTCGGGCATTATTACTCCACCCGCTCGGGTAAAACCTACGGGGTTTTGTCCACACTTTTAACACGACCCGGGCACAAGGCAACGAGATCGGGTAGCCATACCCGATCGGGCGCAAGAAGAATACCCGCTCGGGCTATTAGTCACCCAATTTGCCTCGAGAGTTTACACGACTCGGGCCCGCTTGACCACGCGATGTCGGGCGAGCCTATACCCGACCGGGCAACACCTTTGCCCGAGCGGGCCGCGTAATTCGCAACAACCTAGATCTCGAATTCAAACGAGCGGATTTAATGAACAGAACGGATCTAGGGCAAAAGGGGCAACGAACAGGGCAAGGAAAGGTGGGAGAAAGATCTGGAAAGGCTCAGGAGGCATCGGAGAAGAAGAGAAGCATCAATCCGTACACCGGTAACACAATAGGGAAGGTCGAGGCATCGAATTCCTTAGGGTTTACCATGTATAGGACTTTGTTATCTTCTGCTTTTGTTTCTTCCATGAGTGAGTAGAGTCCCTACTGCGGGTAGGGATATCGGAGTTGTATGTATGAACGATGAATTGCGTTAATGCTTAGTTTTATGAATTCATTCTTGATTTACGGTTCTACACTTAGCAATATCATCCTTACGTTAGTGCTGACCCCTCAACAACATAGGATTTCGAACCTTGCTAGAAGGTTAAGGAACGAATCCGGTCCGCTAAGTTGTAGATTAAGATTGACTAATGAGAATCTGACCGGTCGGTTAGTCATCTTAGGGATAATGATTGCGATCGTAATGCTACCATGGTACGTGTTAATCACTGCTGGAAGGTAGGGTTGCACGTATCCATGGTTAGGAGGTTTAGGCTCGGAAGAATCACTCCTCACCGTAGAGCATGAATTTCCCGTTTTCAAGAATAGGTTATAGATCTATGATCCTTAGTCGTTCATCTATGCAATTCCCGGTATCCCGTACACCCGTAGTGTTCACCATATCTAGTCTTATCCCCAACCTAGTTTCGTTGTCACCATTAGGATAGTTTTAGGAAAATATAGAACCACATCTCTTTCTATCTCGTTCGTCTTAGTTTAGTTTCGTTCTTAGTTTAGCTGCATTAGTCCCTAGAGATCGACCCTGGTACTACACGATCCGTATACTTGCGGTGAAGTGGTCTAGGAAAAATATAAACCTCGTGTTTCCACACGTCAGATATCATATCACGATTTTGCTTAGGTTATGGTTCAACACTGCCTTTTTCTTTGATGGTTGAAGCTCCTTTCGTCGGATTGCGTCTTCCTATTCCTCGTTTAGCTTAAGTTCGAACATAAGTAGAAGTGGTTCTCTTCTCTTGGAAAGTAGTTTGGATTAGCAAAACATAAGATCTACTTTTCAATTTCGATCGCTTTCTCTTAAATAGGATCTTTTTTGCTCTTAAAATTACCAAAACACCACCTTAACCTAATCACTTCCTTTAAAATCAAATAGACTGAAAACAAATATGAGGAGACTTATACACAACTGAGCATATTTAATCAAATTTCAACATTTCATTTTACTCTATGAGCTCAACTATCATTAGGAAAAATTGTTTTCAAAGAACAACGATCATCACTTCAACTATACTAGACTGAATATATCTAGAGATCCCATTAAACATTCAAGTATACCACAATCTCTCGATAGTTCAATTGTTATTCTCTTAAGTGAACCAAAATTTTTCACTCTACTAACTTTTCATTGAGTATCATCATCTACCTTTTTATTATTTTCTTTCCATTGTTAGTATTCCATACTTCTAGGACGTCAGACTTTTATTAAATAATGTTCACAGCTAATCCCACATTTTGACCCGGATTACCTTATTGGGTATACTCATGTGATGTGTATAATATTGGAGTAGACATGTTATTACCATGTACCTTTAGGATGTCGAAGTTGATTCACTATCCCACCATTTAGCCCCGAGTAGTGCACTAATGTCAACAAAATGTAAATTCAAGACTTTCATTTTTAGGTTGACAACAGAGTGTATGACTACTTAACACATACTTTTCATAGTTTTTATTTATTTTTTTACATTACGCGCGTTATATTGCACTTCATAAATTATTAGGTGTACTATAAAGAGATTCAAACACCCTTGAAAAATAGAAGTTCACTCAGTATATTTTATTATTTTCAGATGTGAAGTGAATTTGCCATTCTCCTTCAAATTTTATTAACAAGTAGAGAGCCATAGTTCACAAACCTCAAGGGATTTTTTTAATATATAAATTTGTTCATATCCAATGGTTTAGTGATGATTTTCGCTAGTTATAGGTAAGTAGTCTACCTCTAGTTATTTTTTCTCTACTTGTTATCTAAGAAAATGACATCTTATCTCAATGTATTTGGTCCTACAATATTGTACAAGATTCTTTCGCAAATTTATTACATTTGTATTATCAGAATGAGCTGTGAAAGTACATGTATTGCTTTCCTAGTTCTTCCTTAGCAAGCTTTGGTACTTCTCGAATAATAACATCATGTCGTTGATGTCGTCGATTGAGTCCACCACTCATTGCTTTTAAATATTTTTGTTCATTTCTCCACACATAGTAATTATTTCCTCCACTTATTCTTGTCAAAAGACAATTCTCATTAGTATCAAACACATGACAATTATCTCTTGAAATTTTGATTTGAAATCCATTGACACAAAGTTGGTATATGCTGATCATATTTGCTTTTAGTCCTTTCACATAGCATACATCAGCAAGTTGTAGTTGTCCTTCGCTATAAGTGGCCCTTTTTTTTCCATTATTCTTCTTTTTTCGCCATCACCAAAGGTCACATGTCCATTCTTGTTTTCAGAAAAATATGAAAGTAGTTTCTTTATTCATGTTGCATGCTTGGAACAACAACTATCGAAATACAAAGTGACATCATAATTTTTGTTAATAGGAGTACAAACAATGATGCAATGTTTCACATTTTCTTATCCAAACTTGTTTGATCTTATTATACATCAATTATATCTGATTTTCTCACCCATATCTGTTTGATATTTTTGGATTCACAATGAAAAATAATTACATGTAGATTGTCTTATCTTATAGTAATGGCACCATCTCTAAAGATATCCTATTTTTCGACATGAGTAGCATCTTCATAAAGGTGTTCGCCTTTTTCTTTAAACTATAAGTTCTTGACATGCTACAGTTTTCTTTGCTTGAACTATAGTTCGAAAGATCTGTTTAGAAGTTTGCTTAGGTCAAACATTCTATATAGCAGCTTGCTTTAACTTTTAGTAGATCAAACAGTTTGAATTGCATATTTCAACAAGCCGCTAGTAACAAAAGTTACCTTTTTCTCAGCACTATCTCCGTTATTAGTATTTTCTTTAACCAGCTCAATACTTTGCTCGATAATCTTCATCCATGATATAAACATCGACTCAACAGTAATATCATCATCACTATCACTGTCAGATACCAAATTTTCTCATAGAAATGTCACAAGATTTTTCTTATCTTTTTCAGCTCTTCATCGGTATCAGATTCACTCCAACTCAAAAAGGATTTTTCCTTTTTATTCTTCATGATTTGTCCACATTCAACTTTTGTGTTTTCATACCTTTTGCATTCAAAACATTGATTTTACTTGAGATTTTTCAGCATTTCTTCCCTCTTTAAGGTGTTTTAACATTCGGTTTTGAAGAAACCTTTACATTTATGGCATTGACTGAAAATTTTTCCCTCCTTTGAACTTGGTCGAAATTTTGAATTTTCTCCATTCTTGTTCTTTATGAATTTTCGAATTCCTTAATCATATATGTCATGTTTTTTCCAAGGTAGTGAGCCAACTTGCTCCGTTCGCTACCTAAAAAGTAAATTTTATTTTTTGATCCATTATCATGTTCTAAATTCATCTTGTGGGTTGCAAGAATTCCAAAAACTTCTCCAATTGGTAGTGTCGGTGTTCACCGCAATTTTCATTGCAGTTTTCTTGGCTTCAAAATTTTATGGTAGACAACGGATGAGTTTCTTCACTAACTTTTGCTTTTTTACATCTTTCCTAAATTATACACCTCATTGGCTAATGCATTTAGTCTTGCAATAACTTCAGTGATCTTCTCATCATTGTCCATTTTCATGTTTTCAAATTGTGATGCGAGAATGTCTAGACGAATTCTTCTCATGCTAGTTGTTCTTTTGTATTCTATTTGAAGTTTATCCCAAGCCTCTTTTGCTTATTAATTACTGTCAACTGATGTGAAGATAATAGATAGTATCTTTGCATTTTACGTTGAAAGACATTTTCTACTGGTGTCCATAATAATTTTGGTTTGGGAACTTCCTTTCCTTTCACATTCAGTTGAATTGGGGGGTTACAACTGATGTCGGAAATCTCAAGCTAAATATTTCCTAGACCACTTCACCGCAAGTATACGGTTCTTGTAGTACCAGGGTCGAACTCTAGGGACTAATGCAACTAATCCTAAGAATGTCACTAAACTAAGAAGGTGAAAATTAGATGAAGGTGTGGTGCGAAATATCTAGAAGACAAAACTAAATAAGGACAGCGATGAAGGTTAGGGAAGACTTGACTATGACGAAAACTACGGGTGTCGGGATATCGGGAATCGTATGGATGTAACCACTAAAGATCATAAACCTATCGAATTATCTTGATAATGGGAAATTCATGCTCTATTGTGAGGAATGATTCTGCCGAGCCTAGACCTCCTAACCATGAGTACGTGCAACCCTACCTTCTAGCAGTGATTAACCCGTACTATGGCAGCTTTACGAATGCAATCCTAATTCCTAAATCGATTAACCGACCGGTCAGATTCTCATTAATCGAACTTAACCTACAACTCAACGGTTCTGGATTCATATTTTAACCTTCCAGCAAAATATGAATTTCTATGTTACTGAGCGGGCAGCACTAGTATAAGAATTATGATGTTGATTGTAGAACCAAATATCAAAACAATACAATAGATCTAGGCATTAACGCACAAATTTGTACATCCGTTACAATCCGATATCCCTAACCCATAGTTGGGAATCTACTCACTCATGGAGATTACAGACAAAGAAGATAACATAACCCTAAACATGATAAACCCTAGAAAACTCGATGTTTCGATCTTCCCTATTGTGTTACCGATGTATGGATTGATGCTTCTATCCTTCTCCAGCGTCTCCCAAGCCTTTCCTGATGATTTCCAATCCTTTCCTTGCCCTAGGCGTCGCCCCCTTGCGTCTGGATCTGTTCTGGTCTATTAATTTGCTCCTTTGAATTCAAGATCTAGTTTGTTGCAAGAAAGGCGGCCCGCTCGGGTACACCTTTTACCCGGTCGTGCAGAAGCGCGCCCGACCGTGTACTCCGTCATGCCCGATCGGGCATCAGCACCCGATCGTGTGGTTGAACAGCCCGAGTCGTGTAAACTCTCGGGGATTTTCAGGAACAATTAACGCTCGAGCGGGTACCTTGTTTGTGCCCGATCGGGTATTACTACCCAATCATGTAGTCTTCGTACCAGGGTCGTGCAAGGTGTTGCAAATAAACCCCGTAGGTTTTGCCCGAGCGGGTAGACCTCAATGCCCGAGCGGGCACTCTTCTATCCTTCTTTTTGCTCTTTTCTGCTCGTTGCTCGGTTACATTTGACGAATGGACAAACCAACTTATCGGTTTCTTCATAAACTTGATGATTTATCACCATCATCATAAACTGTGTAACACCTTCTATAAACTCCTTCAATACAAGTTTCTGGATCAATTCTTCTATACATCCACTGTCTAGACTTAAAACCTGAAAACCAACAAAATGGGCGTATGTAAACAATAATCATATCGGAAATGTAACTCTAACTAAGAAATATATGCGAAAATGATACTAATACCTAACCTAAAATTGATACACTTTACGTGTTATCAAACTCTCCCAGACCTGAACCTTTGTTTGTCCTCAAACAACAACTAAAGCCAAGTACAAGAAGAATCTAATAACGATGGATACTAGCACAAAAAGTTCGAAGAGTTAATCATTCCGCAAATCAACGCGTCACATGAACAAAAGTCTAAGCGTACCGAGTATAGCCGTATATCTACCGAAAGTTCCGAGCCATGAAATCCTACAAAAAATCTAAGTCTATTTCACAACCCTAGATAACGTCCAAGCAATCTCCATACCAATTCCCCTAAGCTTTTGATATCATTCAACTCATTTTTTCTCGTTCTTATTCATTTTTTCTTTTTTTCGATACTTAGATTCACGCTTTGTTCCTAGGACGTCGAAGTCGAAGAGGGATGGCTTTCTACTTAGACCCAGGCTTTCTATGGCACACTCATAAGGTCGCGTGACCTTAGCAGAATGAAGAGGTGCGTTATTGAAGATCTTATTTTTTTTGTTTTTCTTTTCTTGATTACGCATCACTCTAACCCTTAGGACGTACAACAGCTCCTCTACCACCACTTAGACCCGAACCATCAATCATCGATGTACTCATGTCAATCCTAACTCGGAATAGTCATAAACTTATCCTAGATGACAGCGGAGTATAAGCGTGTGGAATCTAATAACTATGAACGATATAGATATATCAACTAAGCAAAGGCTAGACGGTATACACGGAGATATGGCTACTTGGTACCGAAACCTAAGGAGTGAATTCAACTATAGATTAAGGTTTCAAACACAACTAATCGACTAATCGGTATCCAAAAGGCTTCTAAGCAAACCTAGACCATTGTTCACAATTCGACAAGGTCGCAAAGATGACTAAAGCTCGAAAAAAATTTTACTAGGTATCCATCTCTTATTCCTAATCCTAACCCTAAGCCTAAGCCTAAGCACAAATATGTCACTCTAATGAAATATCCGTATCACTCTAAACAAAGAGTACCCCCCCCCCCCCCACCCCAACAAACCCCCGCGGAACACAGTCCCGGTGTTCGAGACCTATGAGGGATACCCGCATGTCAAACACAAATTCGAGAAAATAGAAAGAAGTAAGAACGAATACACCTGGTGTGTTTAGCTTTCTCGAATTGTGATACATCCGGATTGTGTGTTACTCTCTTGCTCTAATGCAGGTGTTAGCGTGAAGGACTTGAGATGAGAATCATGCAATGCAAAAGATAGAGCAAAGATCACTAAATCAATGAGTTCAAAGAGCGTACACATGCGCGAAAACTAAAAAGAATGAAAATAAGAAAAAATAGTTCGTAAAGCAAGAAAAAAAAAGAAAAGAGTGGTCTAATCCTCATCTTCTCCACCCCGGGTGGCCGGAGGGTCTGCTGGCTCCGCCGGTGACCCTTCCCCAGGTGGGAAGTAGAAAGACTGTAGCTCGTAGGGAATGTGCGGGCGGTACGGAATGGCTCCAGTATGGTAATCCTGCGGGATCGGCACGTACGGCTCCTGGTAGTGCTGCATACTGAGCTGCTGGAATCTATGGACGGACTCCGTGAGGTAGTACGTATGCTGTATCGATTGCTCTTGGAACTACTGCTGCTCCGCATACCTCGCAGCCTCAATGTCGTGCCTCGCCGCCTCAAGGTCATATCTCTGCTCTGCCATAAAAGACTGATACCTGGTCTCCTCTGCGACATACCTGAGAGCGTCGGAGACACCTTCCATGGAAGGGAAGTCAGAGCGATGATGAGGATACTCTGGGCGGTCGCGAGAGTGTGTGGCGCGTCGGCTGCGCTGCCTCGACATAGATGGTCCTGGTGCAGCGGCTGGAGGTGGATCTACCTCACCTAATACTGGGCCGATATGTCCGATGGCTGGATCAATCCTGAATCGGGAGCCCTCCTCGTCTAGACCCGGCATCTAAATCTCGCTTAGGTCGACTTCCAAGTTGCGGCCGTGCTCGTCCTTGTAGCTCCAGATTACTCTATACCTCTCAATCGTAATCGCCCTTCGATTGCACAAGTTCTGAAGGTTCAGCTCGGGCTCCTTGTTGATCTTGTCCTCAGTCAGGATGCCAAGGTTGATCCCGACTCTTCGTGCTATCATGGTGACGATGCCATTGCACATGATCTTCGTATTCGTGCTACACTTCTCGGTGGCAATGTCATGGAAATACCTCATGACTAGCGACGCCAAGTCGACGTCTAAGATATCCCACTCGTCTGCCGCAAAGCCTGGCTGCACCACCCGCCTAAGGTACGCCAACTCCGTGTGGTTGACTCCGCCTTGTGCTCCTTTTCCTAGTATGGAAGAGACTAGGAAGTAATGAAAGTACCTTAGGACGGGGTGGCGTATATGGCTGGCCTTTGACCTCGTCGAGTAATCACCATACGCAATCTGAGTCCAGAATTGCGCTTGACGGCTCTAGTTGTGCTCAGGCATCTTCGTGAAGTTGAAATGCGGAGCGTCAAGAATGATTGCGAACTGTCTCGCGCTGAGCCGGTAGTTCTGTCCTAGCAGACGGAATTCCATGAAGGCTCCCTCCCGATCTCCGGACTCAGGGAAAAATGCTGTGTACGACGCGAAGAACTCCGCTGTGAGGTTGCGGTATGTGTACTCCTGTGTGTCCCTCAGTCCCGCTTATCCCAATGTGTTGAAGATGGTGTCTATGTGCTCCTCGATGTACAGAGCACTCATCGCTTCTGAGGATAGGAAGCGGGATGGGAAAATCCGCGGCTGAAGCTCGGTGAATCTCGACTTCTGACCGCATAAGAAGGTTGTCGTCCGGTAGTTGTATTGCTGGTGGGATGTTTTTATCGGCATATACGGCGTCAATTCCGTGACTGCATCTGACTTCGCTGGCCATCCGTGTTCTGGGTTATATGCGTCAGATCAGCGTTTCTTTGAGCTCTGAAAAATCTTCGGGGCCATCTGCAAAACAAACGAATAAGAAAAATAAGCGATAGGCACAATTTTGCAAGATGCGCGATCGGGTGGGAGGTGTTGTAATTCATAATTCAGAAATACAATTTTCAGATTTGAATTACCTTTCACATGGTATCAGAGCTCCTTGTGTCTCACGACTAAACCTAGTTGCGTCCCAACCGCTTTCCTTGAATCTAGGCCGCGTCCCAACCGCCGCAATTGCACCGCCGTCCGGTACCTCCCCTTACCTCCGTTGTCTCATCCCCACGGATCTACCATCCAAGCTTGGCTACCCTCCACGATCTGCCCATACCTTGGACGAAACTGAATTTCCTTGATTCAAGGTCGCGTCTCAACCGCTTTCCTTGAATCTAGGCCGCGTCCCAACCGCCGCAATTGCACCGCCGTCCGGTACCTCCCCTTACCTCCGTTGTCTCATCCTCACGGATCTACCATCCAAGCTTGGCTACCCTCCACGATCTGCCCCTACCTTGGACGAAACTGAATTTCCTTGATTCAAGGTCGCGTCTCAACCGCTTTCCTTGAATCTAGGACGCGTCCCAACCGATTCCGTACCGTGTGCCTTGCGTCTTCCTCTCATGGAAAACCTCCCGGAGCAATTGCATACCGTCAACATGTTTGATCCGCAGCAACCACAGAAGCTTCTCTTCGCTTGCAACATGTCAAGCGTCACGAAGCTCACCCCGACGAACTACCTTACGTGGAGCGTTCAAATCCGCTCCCTCCTTGAAGGGTACAATCTTGAATGCTTCATCACCGAAGATTCTATTGTACCACCGGCCATGATTCAAGTTGATGGGATCCAGCAACCAAATCCCGCCTTTAGTCCGTGGAAACACCAAGATCGCTTGATTTTCAGCTCCATGCTTGGAGCGCTATCCCTACCGCTTCAACCGGTCATTGCCCGAGCAACTTCCGTTCGTGATGCGTGGAAAACCCTAGCAACCATCTATGGCAAGGCTTCTCGTGGACACATCAAACAACTACGAGACCAGATCAAACGATGTGTCAAAGGATCTCAATCAATAGAAGAGTACCTACGGTTTATCACCACCAAAACCGATGAACTCTCTCTTCTCGGGAAACCGATGGATCACGAGGACGTCCTTGAAGCCGTTCTTGATGGACTCCCGGAAGAATACAAGCCTATTGCTGACGTGATCAATGCCAAAGATGCTGCCATCTCAATTGAGGAGCTGCACGAAAAACTTCTCAACCATGAGGCAAAATTGGCCGTTGATCTCCCACCACCCGCCGCTGCCCTACCGGTCACGGCTCATGTTGCTGCTGCCCGTTCTCGCCCCCGTAACCCCAACTCTCAATGGGGTCGCCAAAACAACAACCGCAATTCCTCGGGTGGTTACCGAGGTCGCTGCCAATTGTGTGGAATTCAAGGACACAGCGCCAAATTCTGCTCTCGCTTCCGCTACACAACCGCGAACAACTCATTCGATCTCACCTCACAACCGTGGACACCTCCTCAACGTCCATGGCCACCAGCAGCGAATGTTGCTACGTATCCTACGTACGACACCTCCAATTGGCTACTGGACAGTGGGGCCTCGCATCACATCACATCCGACTTGCAGAACCTCTCACTTCACACCCCGTATCACGGCCGCGAAGAGGTTACCATAGCTGATGGCTCCGGACAACCCATCACTCATACGGGTTCCTTTTCGTTATCCTTACCAACTGTTCCTTATTGATGGATGATGTGCTTTGTGTTCCCTCCATGCACAAAAATTTGGTTTCGGTTCAGCGTTTATGCAAGTCTAACAATGTCTCCGTTGAATTCTTTCCTCATATGTTTCAGGTGAAGGATCTAAACACGGGGGCGTCGGTTCTTCAAGGCAACATTAAGGATGGCGTGTATGTGTGGCCGTCTCCTACTGCGAATACCCAACCCACTGCCGCATTCTCACATCTCAATCCCACCGTATCCACTTGGCATTCCCGTCTAGGACATCCGTCACTACCCATCCTCAAACATGCCTTGTCCAAGGTCAACATTCCGTTAGTTAAAGAGTCTTCTATTTCTCCATGCAATTCGTGTCTAAGTAATAAGAGTCATAAACTTCCGTTTAATGACTCATCCATTGTGTCTTCACGACCCCTTGAGTTTATTTTCTCCGATTTATGGACATCTCCTATTGTTTCAATGGATGGTGTCAAATATTATGTTGTTTTCGTTGATCATTACACGCGCTATTCTTGGCTTTATCCACTCAAACAAAAGTCGCAAGTTCGAGCAACCTTTATTGCCTTCAAATCCCTTGTAGAAAACAAGTTTAGTGCGAACATAGTCAATCTTTACACCGACAACGGTGGAGAATACATAGCTCTCCGTTCCTTTCTCTAACCTTTACACCGACAACGGTGGAGAATACATAGCTCTCCGTTCCTTTCTCTCGGACAATGGCATATCTCACTACACCACCCCACCTCACACTCCCGAGCATAATGGGATATCCGAGCGTCGACATCGTCACATTGTCGAAACCGGATTATCCCTTCTTATGCACGCCTCCCTACCTCTACCATATTGGTCTTACGCCTTTACGGCTGCGGTTTATTTGATCAACCGCATGCCCACCCCACTCCTTTCATATGCCTCGCCCTATGAAGCTCTCTTCCACACCTCACCGAACCTTCACAAACTTAAAATCTTTGGTTGTTTGTGTTATCCTTGGCTGCGTCCTTATGCCTCTCACAAACTTGATCCTAGATCTACTCCTTGTGTCTTCCTTGGCTACTCCAACACCCAAAGCGCGTATCTTTGTCTTGATATATCCAAACTTCGTGTGTTTGTCTCGCGGCATGTAGTCTTCCATGAGTCAGTGTTCCCCTTTGCCAACCTCTCGAAATATGTCACACATCCTACCTTACCAGTCTCCTCTCCGATGTCCCATGCTCCCTCATTCCTACCCGTCGAGCCCCTCAGTGTTGCACATACTCCGTCTCCATCACCGCAGCCCCCACAATTAGATCCTTCCCTGATCATTGTTGAGAGCACCACGGACACGAGTGATGCTGCGGACTCTCCTTCTCCCGTGTTGTCTCCGGATGTGCTCCCCTCTCCGGTCTTGCCCTTGGACGTAGCCTTGCCCTCGGACGCGGCCCGTGTTGCTACTGCGGAACCGGGAACTCGAAATGTGCATCCGATGGTAACTCGCAGCAAGGTCAATCTTATTCGATCTAATCCTCCATCTGCGAATGTTTGTACAGGATCTTTTGATGACATTGAACCGGCTACAGTGACACAAGCCTTACGTCACACCAATTGGAGACAAGCGATGAGTGACGAATTCAATGCTCTTCTACGCAACGGGACGTGGGATCTGGTCTCTCCTAATATAGCGAGCAATGTGGTTGGTTGCAAATGGGTTTTTCGCATCAAACGAAAACCCGATGGATCTATTGACCGCTATAAAGCTCGCTTGGTTGCCAAGGGTTTTCATCAACGTCCAGGTGTGGACTTTCACGAGACTTTCAGTCCGGTTGTCAAACCCGCCACCATTCGCATCGTCCTTAGTCTTGCGGTCTCCAATGGATGGTTTATCAATCAACTCGACGTCAACAATGCATTCCTTCAAGGCACACTCACTGAAGATGTGTACATGGAACAACCACCGGGGTTTGTTGACAAGGACCATCCTCATCACGTGTGCAAACTTCGGAAAGCCATCTATGGTCTCAAACAAGCTCCTCGTGCGTGGTACTCGGAATTACGGACATTCTTGCTACAAATTGGATTCAAGAACTCTCTTGCGGATGCCTCCCTCTTTGTTCTCAACACGGCAACACATAAACTCTATGTGCTAGTTTATGTTGATGATATGATCATAACGGGCTCGTCTTCCTCTCACATTCAGCACTTCATCAAGGAGTTGGCGTCTCGGTTTTCCCTCAAAGACCTCGGTGCCCTACAATTCTTTCTTGGAATTGAAGCTACGAGGACATCCCGAGGTCTCCACTTGTCACAGCGGAAATACATTACGGATCTCCTCAATCGCACCAACATGAATGAGGCAAAGCCCGTCTCCACACCCTTGCCATCCACCTCTCGGCTCACCATTACCTCGGGGTCTCCTTTGTCCGATCCAACCGAGTATCGTCAAGTTATTGGCAGTCTACAATACCTTGCTCTCACGCGCCCGGATGTTAGCTACGCCGTCAACAAGCTGTCTCAATTCATGCATCAACCGACGGATGAGCATTGGCAATGTGCCAAACGTGTGCTTCGCTATCTTGCTGGATCTCGAGGCCAAGGTATCTTTCTTGCCGCTCACAATACTTTGTCTCTTCATGCCTTTAGTGATGCGGATTGGGCTGGCGACAAATCGGACTTCAAATCTACGGGGGCGTATATTGTTTATCTTGGCAAACATCCCATCTCCTGGTCGTCCAAGAAGCAAAGTGGTTTGTCTCTTCATGCCTTTAGTGATGCGGATTGGGCTGGCGACAAATCGGACTTCAAATCTACGGGGGCGTATATTGTTTATCTTGGCAAACATCCCATCTCCTGGTCGTCCAAGAAACAAAATGGCCACGCTCGCTCTTCCACCGAGGCCGAATATCGATCCGTAGCAAATACCTCGGCTGAACTTTGTTGGATTGGTAATCTTCTCACCGAACTTGGAGTCACTCTTCCCTTGGCGCCTACCATTTATTGTGACAACATTGGAGCTACCTACCTAAGTGCCAATCCGGTCTTTCATTCACGTATGAAGCATCTTGCACTTGACTACTTCTTCGTTCGTGGTCAAATAGAAGCTGGTACACTTCGAGTTTCTCATGTGCACTCCAAGGACCAGCTTGCCGATCTCCTCACCAAGCCACTTCCGAGGTTGTCTTTTCAAGACTTGTGTTCCAAGTTTGGAATCACTACGGGTGATTCATCTTGCGGGGGCGTATAAAGAGTATTAGAACATTACTGTACATAAGGGTATTTTTGTAATTTCTTATTCCGTAATTAGGTTTAATTCTTAACCTATTATACTTATAGCCACTTAGGGCTATTGTAATTCATAATTCAGAAATACAATTTTCAGATTTGAATTACCTTTCACACGTAGGCACTGCCCGACTCGGGCGACAAAGCTGCCCCATCGGGTACAAATTCAAATCGCCCGATCGGGTTCCAGACCTAGCCCGATCGGGTGGAATCACGAAATCGCGACCTGTAGTTCGCGTTCGTGTTTCAATCAACAAATCTCCCCTAAATCTTTCCTAATCAGACCTAGATCTAGCCCATAGCAGTCCAAATCACAAAATATTTCATGAGTATACCTGGAATTCGAGAGGAATTTGAGAGATTTTCGGGTATTTAGCGAGAGAGGAGGAAAAAGGGTATTTTCGAGTAACCGGTGACGGTGGTGAATGACGGCGGTGCACGAGCGACTCTGGCAGGTGAGATTGCGGCGTGAGGGGCTGAAAGTTCTGGGAGCACACTCGGGTTGAGTTTGTGAAGTGAGGGTGGCCGCTCGGGTTACTCGAAATATAACTTACCTGTGCAAATTTTACGGTGCCCGATCGGATACTCTGTGTCGCCTGATCGGGCGTCTTTCGTGTTGACCTACCCGATCGGGTACTCTGTATCTGCCCGATCGGGTTCTCTTGAATTAAACGTTGCCCGCTCGGGTGGAGGTGTATGCCCGACCGGGCTATGCTGCAAAACAGAAAAATTTTCGAGGAAAACCATGCAGCAAAAATCGATAGACCACTAAATACCTAAATCCTAAAAAAGAATTGTCCAAATCCTAAAAGTAAAAGAGTTTAAAAATATGGAAATAAAGTGAAAACGATGAAAGGATACGGGGCTCGGGCTGCCTCCCGAGAAGCACTTGTTTTCGGTCTTTAGCTCGACCCTAGCGTCTTCATACGCGTGTGATATCGGAGAGAGGAGGTATGTCTCTTCCGTCTTCTATCTGATTAGCGTGACGTGACTCGAATCTTGGAGGGCTTCTCACTTGCGATCCTCGGTTCTTTTCTTTCGATCCCACGACTCCTTCGTATATCTTTCGAACTCGGTTTTAGTTGACCGTTTCCTCTGTATTCCATGCGGGATAAGAGTGTATGTGGGTCACTGAGGGTGTAGGAGATGATGCGTGTGGCCTTAGAACCATTTCCCACGTTGAGATCTTGGTTGAACCGTGCGGATCTTGGTTCTCCTCTAGTGCCCGATCGGGCTCCTTCTGTGCCCCGCTCGGGTTGTCTGAAACCTAAGTTACCCCCGTGGGTTGTCCACGCGTCGGGCTGTGAGGTCGCCCGGGCGGGTTCTCATCCAGTCGCTCAGCCCGATCGGGCTTATGAACCCACCCGATTGGGTGGCCAATTGAAGCATTTACCCCCGTAGGTACTACCCGAGTCGGGCTGTGTGGCTGCCCGACCGGGTGGAGTATGTTGCCCGCTCGGGTCACCTCTCTGCTGAGGGATTTTTGGCTTCTCTTTGAACTGCGTGAGAGCGTCCGATCTTGCTGGCGACTGAAAGTGACTCCCGGTGCACTCGGATAGTGGTATCTCTTCTGGATGAATGTCATAATGTACACGTTCAATCTTCTCTGTCAGTGCATCCGTCGTGGCAACGTGCATTACGGGTTCGGTCATATATAGCTTTTTCAACGCCTCGTCGAGTTTGAACTCGATAGACTCGTCCCCGAACTTCATCACTAGTCTGCCTTTCGCGCAATAGATGACCATCTTTGTCGTGTTGAGGAATGGTCGTCCCAAAATGACGGGGATCTTCGGATTGATCTCCATGTCCACAACGACAAAATCCGCGGGGAACCAGAATTCTCCCACTTGCACGGCAACATTCGTCAATATACCCACGGGACTCCATACGGATTGATCAGCCAATGTGATTTGCATTCGCGTGGGTTGAAGATCTCCTACTTTATTGAGCTTCTCAACAAGGGATAATGGTAGCAAGCTCACACTCGCTCCGATATCTATTAGTGCATGCTCAATTTCGTAGTCATAAATCTTACAAGGAATGACGAAGTTACCTGGATCGGGCATCTTCTCGACCATGGTCGGAGGCTGTATAAGTGAGTTCGTGACCATTACCATCTCGTTGTCCACTATTCTCTTCCTCATTATGATATCTTTGAGGAATTTTGCATATGATGGGATCTTTGTAAGCGCTTCGTAGAACGGGATGGTGACTTGTAGCTTCCTCTACGAATTGAGAGAATTGGGCCTCGTCGCTTTGCTTCCTTTGACGCTGTGGAAAGGGTAACGGTGGTACCCTCGGGGGAGGTGCTACATAGGGTAACTCCCTCTCTTCTTCCTCGGTCGCCTTCTCTTCCACGGTTGGAGTGATGGGTTGTTCGATCTTATCACTCAAAGGCTCTTCTCTTGCAGCCATGGAAGGCATTGTTTGCCCTACCGTGTTCCCGCTCCTTAGGAAAATGGCATTTACTTGCTCGCGGGGGTTCGCCTCGGGCTTCCCGAAAAGCTGTCCGGGTTGTCGGTTCGAACCTTGGGCAAGTTGCGCCACTTGCATTTCGAGGAGTCTCAAGTGCGTCTGAAATCCGTCCATTCTCTTCCTCATGTCCTCTTGCTCATCCCTAATCCCTCCAAGTGCGCTTTTCTGCTCTTGATGCATAAATTGGAGCATAGAAAGAATCTCAGAATCACCTGAAGATTGTGCGCGAGGATGATGTCTTGGCCACTTCCTCTCGGTTGGAAACCTTGATTCTGGTTTCTTATCATTATCCGCGGTTGGAAATCCTGCGGATTCGCTACATTGATCGTGTTGCCATATGAGAGGTTGGGATGGCTCTTGATATCATTTTGCTGGTAGCCCCGATTGCTAACGTAGTTCACTTCCTCCATCCCTTGGCCTACGGATGCGTCATGTCGGTCCACATGAAGTCCAGCTATCATCTGATGTATCTCGCCAACTTGCTGCTTCAAGTCCGTTAATTCCGGGTTGGCGATACCTAGCTCGTTCTATGCAGCTTTAGATGGGTAATCGCGATTGTATTCCCCTACCTTCTCGCCTCCTTCCCTCGCCATGCTCTCGATAAAGTTCGCGTAAGGTTGCTGAGGGAGCCACCACCCGCTGCCACGATCATGAATCGGGTGGTTTCTTGGAGACCTTGGATAAAACTCGTGATGAGATACTTCTTATCCATTCCGTGGTGTGGGCATTTCCGCTGGTAGTTCTTAAATTGCTTCCATGCGTCGTGTAACGTCTCGCCTCTTTCTTGTAAGAAAGAATTAATGCGACTCTTGGCGAGAAGCGTTCTATGATCCGGGAAGAATTGTTGCATGAACCGTTGCTCCAAATCATCCCACGATGTAATTGATGCAGCCGGAAAGTTGAACAACCAACGTTGCTCCGCATCCTTGAGTGAGAAAGGGAACGCCATCAAGTAGAGATCCTCCCGAGTAACTCCCGTTCCAACCTTGGTAGTGCTGCAAAGCATCTTGAAGTCCGTAAGGTGGGAGTTCGGATCTTCGTTCTCCATTCCTCTAAAGGCCGAGTTGTTGAGCATTTGTATGAAGGTCGGTTGTAGCTCAACCTGATTATCGATCGTGCGGGCCATGCACGAAAGTAATTGCGTCTGCTTTGGAGCGTTGTAGGCTCCGTAAGTCTCATCGCCAGCAGCCATGTCGGGGTTTTTTGTGTTGTCCTCTCCGCTGCTTGCGCTATGGGTTTCTTCCTCCTCAGAGGCGTATGTCTCGTGATTGCTCGCTCTTTCTACCTCGGACTCAGAATCCGCCATTCCAATCCTTCTCTTCTTGCGTAGGCTCCTTAAGGTTCGCTCGACCTCGGGATCGTAAATGAGGAGGTTTTGAGTGGAACTTCTCATACAAGGCTCCTGCACAACAAGAAACAAAACACCAAAGTGTAGATCCGCGGTAGATAGAATAGACTCGATAAAAGGAAATCGAAAAAAAATGCGAAAAACAAAAGAAGACTCCGGAAAGGACTAGATCTTAATCTACCTAATTCCTAGTCTAGGTCGTTATTAGTCCCCGGCAACAGCGCCAAAAACTTGATGTCGGAAATCTCAAGCTAAATATTTCCTAGACCACTTCACCGCAAGTATACGGTTCGTGTAGTACCAGGGTCGAACTCTGGGGACTAATGCAGCTAATCCTAAGAATGTCACTAAACTAAGAAGGTGAAAATTAGATGAAGGTGTGGTGCGAAATATCTAAAAGACTAAACTAAATAAAGACAGCAATGAAGTTTGGGGAAGACTTGACTATGACGAAAACTACGGGTGTCGGGATACCGGGAATCGTATGGATGTAACCACTAAAGATCATAAACCTATCGAATTATCTTGATAATGGGAAATTCATCCTCTATTGTGAGGAATGATTCTGCCGAGCCTAGACCTCCTAACCATGAGTACGTGCAACCCTACCTTCTAGCAGTGATTAACCCGTACTATGGCAGCTTTACGAATGCAATCCTACTTCCTAAGTCGATTAACCGACCGGTTAGATTCTTATTAATCGAACTTAACCTACAACTCAATGGTTCCGGATTCATACTTTAACCTTCCAGCAAAATATGAATTCCTATGTTACTGAGCGGGCAGCACTAGTATAAGAATTATGATGTTGATTATAGAACCGAATATCAAAACAATACGATAGATCTAAGCATAAACGCACAAATTTGTACATCCGTTACAATCCGATATCCCTAACCCATTGTTGGGAATCTACTCACTCATGGAGATTACAGACAAAGAAGATAACATAACCCTAAACATGATAAACCCTAGGAAACTCAATGCTTCGATCTTCCCTATTGTGTTAACGATGTGTGGATTGATGCTTTTCTCCTTCTCCAGCGTCTCCCAAGCCTTTCCTGATGATTTCCAAGCCTTTCCTCGCCCTAGGCGTCGCCCCCTTGCGTTTGGATCTATTCTGGTTTATTAATTTGCTCGTTTGAATTCAAGATCTAGTTTGTTGCGAGAAAGACGGCCCGCTCGGGTACATCTTTTACCCGGTCGTGCAGAAGCGCGCCCAACCATGTACTCCATCATGCCCGATCGGGCATCAGCACCCGATCGCGTGGTTGAACAGCCCGAGTCGTGTAAACTCTCAAGGATTTTCAGGAACAATTAACGCCCGAGCGGGTACCTTGTTTGCGCCCGATCGGGTATTACTACCCGATCATGTAGTCTTCGTGCCAGGGTCGTGCAAGGTGTGGCAAATAACCCCGTATGTTTTGCCCGAGCGGGTAGACCTCAGTGCCCTAGCGGGCACTCTTCTATCCTTCTTTTTGGCTCCAATGAATTATCCCTTCAAATGTGTGGTTTTACTCACGAATTCGCCTTTTTATGCTCGTTTAGGCCTTGTCGCCTTAAAACCTGAAAACCAACAAAATGGGCATATGTAAAGAATAATCATATCGGAAATGTAACTCCAACTAAGAAATATATGCGAAAATGATACTAATACCTAACCTAAAATTGATACACTTTACGTGTTATAAACAACCTAACTCCTATGTTGTCCAAAGATCTTCATCGATGCCTCTGATTTTTGCCTTCAGCTTGACTTTCCGTATGCATAATTCATGGAATTTAATGAAATAGGTTTCAAAATTGAAATACGTTCTCGGTGTGAGTCCATACCTATTACCTCGATCACGTACGAAACAATCTTTTATTATTCACGACCGCCTCTAAAACCAATTGAAATGTCACTACTAAAAATTATAGGTTTAAGACAGAAGAATTTGTCTTTAATCCGTCCCAAAACGTGCTTGGTGATGGATTAGGGATAGAACCCATGAGTCCGGAAACGAGCGTCTCAAAATCAATTTCGTCCGCAAATATGGACGAAAAACTTAGTCCGTAAAGCATATGCAATTCTAGACTACAGGGTCGTCTGCAAATCGATGGGAAAGGCGATCAATGTGCACATGAAAGAGTCATCGGAAAAACGTTAGAAAATTACGAACGGGTTATGGTAGTCCTTAAATTTGAGGATGGGACATGGACGGAAACAGCATGTCCGTAATTTTTTTTATTAAAAAATAATATTTTATAATTACTATTTGATTTCGTTCAATTTAAAATTTACAAATAGTAACAATTATTTCATATTTACACAAAATAAACATATATTACAAATCTGTCGGTGGTATTTTCGAATTGTCGTCATCAGAATCAACGTTCTCTCATGCATCCTAATCGATGGTAAACATCTTTGCCTTCAGCATGCGCATCAACCGTTGATGTCTTCTTTTTTCGTTGATGATGTCTTTCGGATTCTTTTTGGTACTCGAGCAATTGCATTATCGCTTTTACTTTACCTTTGGAGGAACTTGAATATTGTGACGCCATTACTCCAAGACCAAAAGTACAACCTTTATATGGTGTAACTTGTTGTGAAAAAACTATAAAATTTAATTACAATTATAAGTAACACAATTATAATGAAATAAAATAAATTTACTTCGAGATACAACTCGTTGTATTCTTCCGGACTAAGAAAAATGTTGTGTTCTGTCTTCTCTCGACAGAATTTGGGACAATCGTTCCGATGTCATGTTCTGAATATCGTCATGAACACGTTTTGCTCTGGAATCTACCCACGAACCATTCAACTTCTTTATATACGTACGTTTCAGCAATTCTACGTGTGACAGTTTGGATCTCTTCTCTTTCGTCTAAAACAAATTTCAAAGATATAATTTTAATATTTATAAAATGTTAATTATATTATAAATCTTACCAAATTTTCTTAAAACTCCGTAACAGAATGAGATTCTATTGTATGTATGTTCATCCTATATCATTCACTATCAGAACTGCGAGATTGACTTGCTCGTTCGCTTCTTTGCTTAAATACGGGATCATCGAAATAAGTGCATATTTGTTCCAAGACATTTTCCGCCATCCAAATGGACTTCCCTTTCTTATCTCAATTTGTTTACAATCGTTTACGAGAGTTTTGTGATGTACTCCCGCAACTCGTTCAAATTCAGACTTTACTAGTCCGGTAATCTCGAGATTCCAATAAAAATTTTGCTGAAATCATCAATGATAATTTTATTTAAACTATTATTTTAAATTTAATAAAAATAATTATTATTAAAAATATACCACAAAATATTTCCACTAACGTTCCTTAATATCACGGTCGGTCCGCGTCCAATTATAACATGGACGATCTTAATCAGCTTTCATCGTCGTTGTTATATGACGAGAAAGTTGATCATAACCAAACTTATAAATCAAAATTAAGATAAATTAACATTTAATTAACTATTTAAAAATTTTTATTTGAATTTAGTGATACGTATCAATGTGCGTCGTTTTCACGACTCGAGTTTAAACGAGGAAGTTGACGTCTTTCTTCATCCATTGATAAAATTTCTTCCACCGTAGGTGGCATCTGTTGATAATTAGGATACAATATATATTGCGACAATCCAGTGTTCGGAAATAAATTTGGATTCATAAAATCCAAAAATCCCGAATTAGATTATCATATTTATTGCGGAGGAGATGGACCATTAGCACTTTCCTCTGAATTAGAATGATTTCTTAAGTTACTGCCTCTTCCAATGCGACGAGACATAATAAAATTTAAAATTAAAATATTTTAGTTGTTGTTAATTTAAATTTTTTATTCACTAAGTCTTTTAAAAATAATTATGCTAACAAATATTCCAATATAATTTAACGAACTCTTTAGCACATAAAATTCTAAATAATCAAATTTACAATTAATGTTAATTCGTTTGAAAGTTTTCTATCTAATTTTCGAATAACTTAAAAAATATCAAACGTCTTTAAGATATTTCAACAAACACTTGAACTACACATATGAATTTTCTAAATCTAACAAATCTTTTCCAAATGTAACTAAACTTATTCCAAATCTAACTAACTATATTCAAAATCTAAGTAATCATATTCCAAATGTAAAAATTATGTATAAATTAACATGCCAAACGGTCGTAGATACGGACGGACAGAGACAAACAGGGACGTGCAGATGGACAGAAGGACGAACAAACGACTCGAGTCGTAGGGGATCCATGTATTAAAGAAATCTGGATTGGGCATCGACGGACGGACGGGGACGCATGGACAGACTGACGGACGGATGACATTGAGTCGCGGTAGCAATGAGGAAGGGTTGGGCGATGAGAGACGGATGGCTTCGGATATTGGCAAACCTGGAACATCGAAACAATGGAGAGTTGAGCATACAAAATTTATATCCATTTGTGGACGAGCGATAAAAACCGTGGGTAAATCGTCCATAGTCACGGATGACATAAAATCCCGTCCCTAAGCCGTCTGTAAATAATGATAGACTTAACAAAGAAGTCTGTAATCTTCGAACGGAAATGCGAGCCATCTGAAAGTTTTCCTTATTTACAGACGACTTGCGAACGGTTTCGGAAGGCCGTCCGTAAGTGCGGACAACAATAAAACATCCATCCATAATTGTGGAAGACACTAAAACATTATTCCATACTTGCAGACGACTCTAACATTTCAGTCCGTAAAAATGAAGTCGTCCGTAATCCATCCTTTACTACGTGTCTCGAGCCTAATCCGTCCGCAATCAGGACGCTTATTATCCGTTTTCAATTTGTATCTAAATTTTGATTGTAAAAAATTTATTATGTGCCACCGATCAAATATCCGAATTCGTCCGTCTCTCGTTGTCCAACCCTTCCCCATTGCTGCCGTGACCCCCAACCACCCGACATCGCCCGTCGGTCCGTCTCTACCGTTAACTCCTCATATTGTTCGTTTTCAAATATTTATAAATAGGATATTTATATTGAATAATATTCTTGTTAACTCCTTATACTTTTCCATTTTCAAATATTTTTATATTACAAAAACTCAACACTGAATAAACTGATTTTACAAATCGATAAAAAAATTGAAACAATTCTTCTATTGTTTTGAACATCTGATAACAAGGTTAACATGAATCATCTTACTTTCACATAATTGATATGTAGATTCTTGTGTTTTTGAATTCGATTTAAATTCTTCTGTTCTTTTTTTTATATCCATTCATAAAGATCATCTTCATTTGTTTCAATTTCTTCGATTTCACCATGCGCAAGTTCTTCAATAGTAACTTCATTAATAGAAAAAATCTCGATGGTTTGTTGTTGTATTGCCAATTTTTATTCTTTGGTGTTGTCGATAAATTTACCCTTTGGAAGTATATTCATTGTGACACGCCAACCTGAAGATCATCTAATAGGTGGATAGAAAACGTATCAAAGTTGATCGCCTTTTGACACAAGAATAAAAGGCTCGTATTTTGCATATCTTTGTGCTGAGTTAACTTCTACAACACCTAAATTGTTTATTCTTGTTATGTGGCCGATTATTGGATCAAACCAAATATATCAAAATGACATCACTCTTAAGCTGATGTAACCTACAAAAAATGCCAAATATAAGTCAATATAATCCAAAATGTCTTACGTGATATGGATAACGTAGTTTTAGAGTAGTAATGAATCCTGGATATTCAATTGCAAAATTTCCTTCAAAATCCCATAAAAATCTGGTTTGTGAGTCGATTCACAATAGTTTTCACCTTTCACAAATACACAATAGTTCATAGTTGACTTCAATTTGATGTGTTCATAAGTGTGAAAGTTGTAATGTATAAAATATATTGGCCAACACGTAACTTTCACAATCGGTGCTTTAACAAGATCTCGTAGCCACAATGGGTGATTGTTCATCTCAATCTGCAATACGGAGGAAAAAATCGTCGACAAAGCATTGGAATATTATATAAAAGTAATTTGTTTATATTTAAAATATCATTTACTTACATAATATCTAATTCATATGGAGAAATCTCTTTCTTTAAGTTCCTAGATTTGAGATTCATCAATATTCACATATGTATTCTTCAATATATCATCAAATATCGAGTAAAATGTTATAAAATTCTGTAAATATTACAAATAGAATACGTATATGCAATTGAATCCATTGTTATCGTATATTATCTTTCAAAAGGTCTTAGATATTAACAGTTCAGTAAAACATACGTTTGTGCGATGTGGAGATCTCGTTGTAATAGCCATAGATCTTTCACGTTACCAGCAATTCAACCAATTCATCAAAATATATGTGGAACATATGATACTAGATATGAAAATGCCACACCACCATCAAAATATATGTATGTATTTTCTACTTCACGTTTGAACATGTGGCTCAAACTAGTAAGAAGTGAAGAACGATATTTCCTCAGTCATGTATTGTTCCATTATTGAACCTTCCAGATGAACTTTTTGTTTTGTTTTTTCTTCAGATGAGACATAAACCTCTCGAATGGATACATCCAATGAAACTGAACTGGACCTCCTAATACGGCTTCGTGCGATAGATGAACTATCATATGCTTCATAACATAGAAGAATGATGGTGGAAAATTTTCTAGTCTACGAATCACATCTAGACTCAAATTTCTCACACATAAATCTCGAAAAAATATCCCAATACCCGAAACATGAAAGTATCACTATATTTAACAAATAATATATTTAAATTAGTAATCATTATACTATATTAACAAAATCAATCATACCTCCAATCGCATTGCGTGCATGTTTGTCTAGCAATTCAGAAAAACATATGAAAATAGTTATTGCATGAATATGACAATCGTGACTTTTCATCTCTCATAACTTTCCTCCATGAATGTCGATGCGCCTTACAATGTTAGATGCATAACCATCAGAAATTTTCATGTCTTCCTTCAACCATTTCAACAATTTATATTTCTCATCATTCGAAAATCTAAATATAAAAAATGGAGCTTTACCGTCACTTATATGTAACTTCTTCGATGAGCAATACTCCTCTAGATTCTTACATGATTTAATGCTATCTTTCGTCTTTTCTGTGACATTCAGTATTGTATTGCTGATATTATCGAAAAAAATTCTTTATGTGCATGACATCAAGATTATGTCGAAGCTTCAGATTAATGTGGTAGAGTCCAAAATATGTTTTTTGTACTAATTATGAGTGATTCCATAACCACAAATTCTCGGATGATTAATCCCTCCACAACCTATACTCTTAGGAACATCCAACACAAGAAGTCGTTTATACAAAATTTCTTCTCCAGTCAAAACTGGAGGAGGAGATTTTCGCACTACTATATTTCTTTTAAAATTTCTCTTGTTGCGCCGAAACATATCATCAGTAGGAACAAAATGACGATGACAATAAAAAAAACTCGTCTTTCGTCCATATTCCAACTAAAAAACATTTGTTTTTCCCATGCAATATGGACAAGCCAATCGACCATGCGTTGTCCATCTAAATAACATATCATAAGCTGAAAAATCACTTATTGTCCATATAAGAGCACCTCGTAATATAAAATTTTATCGCATCAAGACGTTGTACGCTTGAACTCCCTTCCACAATTCTTTTAATTCATCAATCAATGGTTGAAGAAATATATGCAAACTTTTTTCGAATGATTAGGCTCGGTAATCAGTCACTACAAAAAATACACCATTTCCAACGGATGGACAACGGGTCCGTCTGTTGATAAGAAATGGCAACGGATTGTAACAGATTTACGAGAACTTTCAACGGGCATACACCTTTTGCAATCTGTCACAAATTTCAACAGATGTTTAATGGATACCGTCCATTGCTCCGTCCGTTGCAATACGTCACAATTTTTAACGGAATGTTAATGGATATCTTCCGTTGGCACCATCCGTTGGAAGCTCGTTAGAACACCGGGAAAAATATTTCAACGGGCATCCGTTGCTAATTTTAATAGATGACTGTTACAAATTCCAACGGTTGACCGTTGAAATTATTAATTTCGAGGTTTAACGGTGGAAATAAATTCACGTGAACTTGCAACGGCTATCCGTTGGGGTTTCCAACGGATGTCCATTAAAAATTGCACTATTAAGATCAAAGCCAAAGATTGCATCAACCCATCAATAACAAACATATTTTCAACAAAATGTTATCTTCTTAAAATAGAGATATATATAGATCGAGAGAGTGGATGTATAGAAGAAAAGATCCTATAACCGAAGAGATTACACAAGAATTCTTACACGGATTGGAGCAATTCATGAGTTTTGCATCGATGAAACATTTGTGTCAAGAAGGCGGGACAATGTTATGTCCATGCAAAAAATGCAAAAACATAAAGTATCGAAGTCAAGAAATTGTTTGCAAACATCTTTACAAGGTGAAAATTGCGGCGAAAATTGCGAAATTTGGTTTTTTCACGGTGAAAATTGCGGCGTTAGAGATATTGTGCAAGATGCACAAGTAGAAAATAAAAAGGTTATTTATGAAGCATCAACGATCAATCCATATGTGGAAATGGTGTCAGATACTTTTTTTGGAGTTGTTAATGAACAAACACATTAAGAGATGTCGAACATCGATGCACGTCAATTCTTCAACCTATTCGATTCGGCGAAACAGCCTATATATGAAGGTAGTCGTGAATGTCAGTTTCATTTAGCTTTATCTTCAAGATTGATGAGTATAGAAACAGACTACAGTGTTGCTGAAAATTGCATGGATTCATTTTGCAAAACCATGCGCGAATATTTACTGGAAAATAATCAAGTTCCCGAGACATACTACGAAACAAAGAATATGTTAAAAGATTTGGGAATGCCACATGAGAAAACTGTTGTTTGTAGAAACAGTTGCATGTTGTTTTGGGGAAATGATAAAGACTTGTTAGAATGCATGTTTTGCGGTGCAAGCAGATTTCGGCAAAAAAACCATCTTCACGTAAATATGTACCATACAAGAAAATTTTCTATAGGTTGAGAAGGTTATTTGAATCGAAAAAACCGCTGCGGCAATGAGATGGCACGCAGAACACTCGATGGCCGAAGGTATAATGCAACATCCATCGGATGGTAAGGCTTGGAAAGATTTCAATGAAATATTTCCCGATTTCGCGTATGAAACGAGAAATGGTTATCTTTGCCTGTGCACGAATGGTTTTAGTCCATATGGACAATCTGGAAGTCAATATTCTCTGTGGCCGGTGATTTTATCTCCGTATAATTTGCCTCCCGAGATGTGTTTGAAAAGAGATGTAATGTTTCTGACGTTGCTGATTCCAAGACCAGAACTTCTGAAGAAAAGTTTCAATGTCTTTTTGTAACCTTTATTCATGAATTAAGACATTTGTGGAACGAAGAAAATCTTGTTTATGAAGTCAGTACGAAGCAAATTTTCACATTGAAAGTGGTCTTGTTGTGGAAAATTAGCAACTTTCCAACCTTTGTTATCTAGATGGAGCACGCACGGAAGATTGGCATGTGATGCGTTATCAAAGTTAAACAAATAACCTAAACTACCCGCAAGTGCACGGCACGTGTGTAGTACTTCAGAGGTCGATCCCACAGAGACTATGCAACGCAACTTAAACTCGAACTATGAATCAAACTTGCTAACGAACGAAATATGGTTTTAAGAGTGAAATACTAAAAGCAAATAAACAAACTAGTTCTTAAGAATGAGACAAACGTTCCAGGAAACCGGTTTCACCACAAGACTACCGAAACCAACAATCAACCTATCTATCATGCAATCACAGTCAAGTTATCTAAGGCAGACGATCCTAATATGATATCTACCCTCTCTCGAGGCATAGACACGTGATCTAGTCAAGTTACCCCCTACTTCCGTGGCTTACACCTTGAACTAAACCCATAAGACCTGTGATTAATCCGTTTTACCCTCAACCGCTGCTACCCTACTTTCGTGACCTAACCTCGGTTGTTCAAAACCTGATCTTCTAGGACTAGAATTCTCCTTTCAGTCCTTCTCCTAACCCCTAACACATGCATCTACGTGGCCATCGCAAACACAAGTAAATTAAGCACTCAGATAAAGAATAGATAAACGAAAACGGGAAGATGCATTCAAAGATAAATCAAAGTGGTTCCGGGATAGCCATGGGCTAATTCCTTCTCCTAGAACAAACAAACTACATGCTCATGCGTCCGTAAAAAATCATAAACGAACTAGAAGGTCTAAGGAACATGAAAGCCAAATGAAACCGAAGTGTGAAGTTGATCTCCAATGCTCCTCGTAAGTCTCCTTCGCAAGAACCTTCTTCTTCTCTCTACGTGTGCTTTGTCTTTTTTTCTCTTCGTTTTTGTACGAATTGGGCTGCTGAAGCTCTCCCCTTTTTTTGCTCTTTATCCTCTTTCCTTTTCTCTAGTCTTTCCTCTTTGGTCGTCCCCTTTCTTTCCTCTCTAGTGGCTGGAATTTTCTCTTTCTTATAGCAACTGCAGTTTTCCTTTTCCGAGTTTTTCCATCTCTTGTTTTTCAATTCTTGTTTAATTGTCAACGTTTCCTCTTTATTTTCCAGCCATGTAGCTCATCTTCCTCTTCTTTAACCATATTTCCATTTGGTTTAAGTAGCCAACACGTTCATTTTCTTGTTTTGCTAAATTTCCTTTTTCACTAGTTTCCATTTTTTCGGTTTCTATTTTCTTCATCAGCTTGTATTTCCTTTTCCTCTTGTGCAACAACGATTTCCTTTTCCTTTTTCCTTCTTTTCCTCTTTGCTTTGCTGTTTTCTTTCTTGTTCTTGCATTTCCATTAATTTTTCTATCAGCCATTTCCATTTTCCATCTTTGACGGTTGGTGTTTCCAATTCTAGTGTAGGCGGCAATCTTTCCATTTTTGTGTAGGCGGTTGGAAGTTTACATTTTGTTCTAACAACTTGCTCATATTTTATATAAACCATGTTTCCTTTTCATGTTTCAACCGTGATCTTCTTACTTTTGTTCTAGCAACCGAAACTTTCCATTTTTGCTCCAACCACCGAAAGTTTCCATTTTTGCAAGCGGCCATTGTTTCCATTTCTCTTCTCCGGTTTATGATTCTTTGGATGCTGACCGTGCATAGCTGATAGGAGAGTGGTTTTTCTTAGTTTTGCTTCATTTACTCGTGTTTGTATCCCGATATCTCCATTCACCACGCGGGTAGTGGCTATTCCTTGCCAATTCTCGTCCCGTTTGTCCCCTGATGATCCTCGATGTTGGTACTTTGTCTCGTTCATGTCCATTAGCTCCGAAATGAACCGAATACGCATATAAACCTGTAAGAACATGAAAACACGAAAACAAGTAAAACAGATACAAAATCATACGTAAACATCGCATCTATATCATAAACATCTCTAAAATCGTGCAAGAAATACGTATGAAAACGAGATGATCAAAATCCCCCAGACTTGAATGTTTGCTTGTCCCTAAGCAAACGTAAACGTGGAACACATGGGATGTACAAAATCCGAGAATTCCCCTTCTCCTAGAAATACCGCTAAAGCGAACCTAACCGATCAACTAGCACGTCGAGAGCAAATTCGGCCTAATTAAGTTTTCGGTCTTCATCCTAGGTTCACCAAGGCTACCCATGAGAAAGTAAATAAAAAGGAAAACTAAACAAGCCACCGTAACTCTCTCCACCAAACAAGACTTCAGACAATGCTAAACCTAGAACAACCGAGGATATTTGTTTCTTTTCCGAGCTTCTTTGTTTCTTTATTCCTTTTTTTCTTTTTCTTTCTCTTTTTTTTTCTCTTTTTTATTTTCTTTTTATGACTTCTTTTTCGTTTCCCTTTTTTATTTTTTTCTTTTTTTTTCTTTTTTTTCTTTTTTTTCTTTTTTTTTCTTTTTTTTCTTTGCATACACACTAGGCTTCTAGGACGTCGGATTTGAAGGGATCGAGCCTCTACTTAGACCCAGACTACCGATGACGGTATACTCATGCATCTCGTTTAAGATTGCATCGGAGTAGGCGGCTTTTATTTGTGTCATGCCCTTAGGACGTAGAAAGATGATCGCCAACCCACCACTTAGATCCGAGCCATCGAACGAGTATCAAGGTCGATGCACTCATATCGATTTTAGATAATGCGTTTTAGGCATTATTTCTATCGACAGCGGAGTGTTAGTGTGCGCTCTTAATCTGCAAA
>CM071862.1:4005242-4034649 GCA_036759665.1 Gynandropsis gynandra
GTTTGTCCCGTGATGATCCCCGAAGTGTTCCTTAGCTCCGTGCATGCTCCTTTAGCTCCAAAATGGTCCAAATACGCGTAAAAACCTGTAAGAACATGAAAAGCACGAAAGCAAGTAAAACGGATACGGAATCATACGTAAAACATCACATATGTATCGAAAACGTCTCCTAAATCGTGCAAGAAATACGTATGAAAACGAGATGATCACTTACCGATTTCTTTATAAATTTGTTGATTTGTTGTCATAGTCATAAACTGTGTAACGTCTTCTATAAACTCCTTCGATACACCTTGAATTTTTGGATCAATTTTTTTGTACATCTATTATCTCGAAACGAAAATATTCGATATCAACAATGATGTCATTATAATCAAAAATAATAATATGATATGTAGTGAAATATATGATAGTTGTGTGTGAGAAACGGATGAAGGTAGAAGGGGTTAAATAGATAATTTCTGGACTGATTAAGGACACATTATGAACCAGGAATAATATTTACTGACGAGTTATCCCGAAAAAATTCCTAAATCCAAACAAAAAGCACGTACCTCGTCCGTAAATTTGCAAATGGTAGCCTTATCGTTCCTAACCCGCAACAACCCGCATTTTCATCTGAAAATATGAACGCATTGTATACTGCTAATCCGTCTAGAAATTTGCGAATGGATTACAGACGAAATTATCTTGCCGTCGGAATTCCATCAGTAATCCGTACGGAAATTCCATTCGAAATTTCTAAATTTCTAGTAGTGTTTTGTATGGAACTCAATTGAATCTCAAGATTAAACCACGATGATCTTCCACCACCGCACAAAGTAAAACTGATTTATTTACGTTGCAGTATGTTTAAATACAAGTACTTATTACCCAAATACACTTGAACACGCCCCAAATACATCTCACTACCTGAGTTATTTCCAGATTATACCCAACCGTAAACTTCAAAGTTCACTCCCCCTTAGTTCAATACACCACGCGTGTATAAACCTTACAAATGGTTCTTGTCACTCATCAATCCAACACATTTTATTGTTTCGAAATTTTGAACGCATGATAGGCTCAACTCAGTTCTTTATGCATATGAACATACTTTTCCGTCCTTGCTATCTCGAATTGTACCTCTTGATGTTATGATCGTCTCCTTTATATAGGTATTCCAGCAGATCTATCGTCTTGTTTGTTGCCTTATTTGAAGAGTGACCTATTTTCTTGGATATTGTTATTTGACTTGATTGAAAATAAATCAAAATTGTTATCTTGTTGACTTGTTCAAAATTTTTTTATCAATCTTTGTGTTCTAATATTAATTCTTGTGCTTGATGATTTAATCATTACATTCCAACTTGATTACATCTTAACTTGATAGTTGAAACATGCTCTTAAGCCTCGAAAAATAGAACGATTGTCAAACGTCCACAAAGTATTATTCACTAAGCATCCTATTTGATTATTTATAATAATGTATATATATAACTTTTGCCATGTTTTTTTGCCTTTGGATTAAATTTATTTACGTATAAATATAAAAGTTTTATCTATAACCATTACTTCTTACATTTCAAAGAAATACTTCCATACATAATGTTTTATGTCTCTTACCGAAATAAAAAAATCTAAAACTTTGACAAAATTTCATCATTTGTAAACTTATAAAATCTAAGGGAAAAGATGATGTCATATCATCAAACACATAGATCAACCGGATTGAATGACACCGTAACAATAGATGTTGCACATATAAGGTTTCTCTCTTCTCAAATATAATAAATCTTAAAACTTTAATAAAATTACATCATTTACCACTTTACAACATTAAGCACCTAAGATGATGTCACATCCTCAAACGCGGGCGAACTGGATTACAACACTTCAACAGGTAGTCTAACACATGAGATTTTTCTTTTGCAGAATATACCCTAAATTTTGATAAAAAAATGCATAATTTATGACCTTACAAAATCAAACAGTCATACATAACTTCTTTTTCCTTCACGAATAATAAATTCGTAAACTTTAATAAAACTACATCATTTACCAAAGTATATATATATATATATATATATATAATTCAATAACAAAAATAATACCACATCATCAAATACTTTGATCGAACGGATTAAATTATGTCACATCAATGACTTACATGTGACAAATTTCAAGATTGACGTCTCGTTTTAAATGACACAAAAAGTGGGCCCATCAAGGATTATAATTTGGGTTGGGTCCTACATCTATTATGGGCCTAAAATTATCCATTAGATATATCCTAAAATAACTTTAGTACAAAATTAGATGGTTTTATTTTATATTTATACACCCATTTTTAATAAAAATTAAAATAAAGATTGAATAAGATTTATATACATATGTGTTATGTAACAATGTTCAATCTTTTTACGGCGAATTTGGTATTGAATGTTTATACAATTATAAAATAAATAAAATACAAATTATGAAATATTTTTTGAATACAATGTTTATTGTTTTTATATATAGTTTGGTTATCATCTAAAATTATTATTTTTAGTATATCACGTGTTTTAATTCTAGAAAACACGACGTATAATTTTCCATGAGTAAATACAGGATGTGGTAAATATATGTCAATTTTATTTAATTTTTGTCCTTAACTCTTGTTAAACGTCATTACGAAACAGGGTATGATTAGAAATTGTTTGCGTTTAAACTGAAAAGGTAATATAGTATTTGAAAGAATTAAAAATAGTCTAAGAATAAATACTTTGTCTCCTTTGTTAGTTCCCGTAATAATTTTGCCTTCCATTATATTTACGTCTAGTTGTGTAATTTGTAATCGTGTACCATTACATAATCCAAGTGTTTGATCAATATTCCGCAAAAGCATTACATGGACGCATATTTGTATATAGACGCATATTTTTTGTAAGTTTAAGAACGTGACATAATTCCATAGATACGAAAAATTTATTGACACTGCAACAGTATCATGTCTATTACCTTTCGCGATAACAGGTAATATTTGTAAAAAAATTGTCGCCAAATACAATTGTTTTACTACCAAATGATTTGGTTGGAAAGCTATTGTTAACAAAATTCATAATATCATTAAAAGATCTATCCAACGCTTCAAAACATAAAATTGTTTATGTACCATCGGTGCTTCATCCTAGATTATAAGTTTTGTGATTTTTATTAGTTCTGCTAACTCTATCCCTAATTTGATGGAGCATTTGAGTCTTTAGTGATGTTAACGGGTATAGCAAATCTTGAGTGAGCAGTTCGTCCACCTTGTAATAAAAACGAAGCTATTCCATTTGATGCTACATTTAAAAATATATCTCCTTTCAAGCGAATACATGTTGATAATTGATGTGGTTAAGCTCAAATAATAAATACCTAGACTAACGTTTCCGCAAGAATACAAACCGTACAGTATCAGGGTCGAACACTAGGGAACCGATGCAACAATAGAGTTATTAAACCAATGAATAAGATGTGTATAAATCAAGTGGTTAGAATGCAAATTAAAGACTAAACTAACTAAGTAATGAGATAAATTCAATAACATAAAGCACCACAGGTTTCGAGAAATACCGGGACATGTAATGGACGTCTCTATGAATCATGAAATAGGATTATCTCGATTAATGGGGAACTCAAAATCAATTATCGGAAGGGACTCTATCGACACCTAAATCCACTACATAGAAAATCAACGTATTCATCTCCCGATGCAACAAATCGAATATCTAAATGCATTAAGATCAGTGGGGAACTCAACATTAATAGGGAATCCAACCTCAATTCTTGCGGTTCCTAAAATGGATTAACCGAGTGGCCAAGGTTCTCATTAACCTAATTCATTTTAAGGTTATTTCCAAGACTGAAATCTGACCTCCCAGGCTAGAAGAGCCTCTAAATTCATTCAAACAAGTGATCAACAAGGATGAAAGCATTAAGAACAACCCATCAAACCAATTGAGAGAAAAAATCTGAAATCAAGCATTAAAATCCAAACAAATCCAATACAATGATGCAACGAAGTGCTATTGAAGATCATGGTTATAGATATTATCACAAGTTCAGGGAACCCAAGCTCTTCCCTAGGGAATGACTCTCCCGATGTCTAAACCCATTATCTAGCATGCGTATTACCAATCTCTCAATTGTATAATCTTATCTACTAGATGCATTAAGACCGCTATCTTAATTACTGAGTTCAATCGACCGACCGGCCAAGGTTCTAAATCGATTAAGACCCCAAATCATGGCTAGGTTCCAAATTCTAATTCATCTCCCAATCAGATTTTTATAGTTATTCATTCAAGTGGCGTGCAAGAACAAAAGCATTAAGAACAACCAATCGATCTAAAAATGATGAAATACTATAACCAAGCATTAATCACCAGCCTTCATTACATATCGGCAAAACCCTTACCTATAGCTACGAAACTACTTGCTAACCATAAAACAAAATGAAAACATATCTTGCCTTCGCTTCTTCAGCTCCAAATCGTCCTTCTCCAGCCTCTCTCCCCATGCCCAAACTCCTCTTGGCCGAATCTAAGCTCTCCCCGTTTCCTTTTCTTGCTGATTTCATCTGCTCTACTCGTTTCCTTTTTCTCAGTTTCCATTTTCTTCGGTTTCCTTTCTTCTTTTCCAGGAGTTATTTCCATTCTTCTTGTGCAGCGGCTGTTTTCTTTCTTCTCTCCAATCGTGCAGCCTTTGGTTTCCTTTTTCTTGCTCCGGCTGGTTTCCATTTTGTTGCTCCAACCGATTTCCATTTTGTTGCTCCAGCAGCTTGGTTTCCATTTTGTTTGTAGCGATTGGAAGCGTCTTGCTTCCATTTTGTGTAAGCCATGTTCCATTGCATGTTACAATCGTGCTCTTCCAATTGTTTCTTCAGCAACCAAAAAATTCCATTTTGTTCCAGTCGTGTTCCCATTTATGTGCAGCGGTTGTTTCCATTTTTGTGAGCGGCAGCCACTGTTTTCATTTTTTGTGACAATCGTGTGTTTCTATTTCTTGTGACCAAAGGGGGGCTTGGGTGTTGAGTGTGTATAGCTGAGCTTGAAGTTGTTTTGCCAACATTTTTCGATATTTGCTCGTGTTTATAACCCGATATCTAATTTCCTGCAAAACACGAGAAAACGCTATAGATGGCTAAATGATGCTTAATGCTTGGTAAAATCTAAATGAATGATGAAACTAATTTTAAAAAAGGACGAAATTACTATAACAAAATAGACGTTATCAATAATGTTTTCCATAAAAAGTTTTACCAGTTCTTCCATAGTCGTAAACAAAATATATTTGTCCAATAGATTGATAAGCGGAGTCTATTATTGTGGTGAAAATTTGATTTTGTTCATTGGTAAGTTGGTTTTTTAATTCCTTAAATTTTGATTTCAGTTTGGTTAAATTATACGATGTTCTTCAAATATTACTTTGTTCAGTGTGAGGTCAACGTTGGTATTGTTAGGAAATGGCATTAGAGGAAAATGTTTCAACGATTCGCAATAGATATTCAATTTGGATAAAATTTCTTTTGCTCTAACTCTTGTGATGAGATGTTAAGATCTGCAAAGGAATATAAGGATGTTATAAATAACCGAGGTATATGGAAACATGAGTAAACAATATACAAATAGCATAAAACTTGGAAGGCTCAAAGTTTTTTGTTTTTTGTATATAATATCTAACCAAATAGTTGACCAAACATGTTTTGGATCTTTCATACATTCCATCGTTAATAGTACAACGAAAATAATCGCAAATAAGATGGGGATACCGAATTACTTGCTTCTTTTATAGAATCTATATACTCTTTATCATCGTCTAAAGGGCATAGTGCATGAAAAGTTTTGTAGGTGATACCGTTAAAATTGCGTAAGCAGTTGAACGAAGTTAGGCCTTTCATTTTGTTAAGAAGAATTCTTAAGTAATAAGCTTCACCTACCGTAGGAGAAACATGGTGCAATCTACCAAATGCATAACTTTTTTTGTCTTGGAGTCCATATCTTTTTAAGTTTTGTTCCAAATGATTTTAGTAGGTAAATTAGTGTACGTTAAATCTTTAGTGTCATGATGTGTAGCATTGCATTTTAACCATTTTGTAAATATGTTATGATTGTTATTTTATTCTTAGACGATATTAGTTAATGTATCTCCTTTTGTAAAAATAATATTTTGCTCCTCAGGTAGATGAAAATTTAATCGTTCAACAGTATACTTCGATAGTGGGTATCAAATTTATAAATTTACCAACATGCTTTGCAACTTGAAATATATCGACAATTAAAATAATTATTTATTTCATCTACTATTATTTCTTTATTTGTAGCATCTGATGAATATATTTTGGTTGTAATTCTGTCTGATCCTTTTTTATGTATTTGAAAAGGTATTTGATTGCTTTTGTTTGATTACACCATTCAATATTTATATGAGTTTTATACTTTAATAGTAAATAAGTATTATATGGTACAATGTACAGGTTGTCTAGTTTAATATCATCTTTAATAACAAATCTCTAGTTTTCAGATCTTTTGTATATCGGATAACCATCATGATCTATATAAGTACTTTGGTTGAAATTTCTAAGAAATCGTTTTGTATATTTACCTTTTTCCATACACAGAGAAAACTTGTTTGCAATACCACATGGTCCATGAACCATGGTTTTTTGGACTGCATTGTACAAATCTAAGTTGAAAAACTCGTCTAGAATTTTAGCAGATATAATTAAGTCAATATCAGTAGTTGTAGGTAATTTGGATTCACGTGCTAAGAAATAGTAAAATGTGAGCATGCAGAAGTCCTCGTTTTTGGAATTCAATTCTGTAGATGACGGCACATTAGGTAATATATAAAGTTTAGTTTAAATACAAAATATGGAAATGTGTAATGTGTAACTTTGTAATTGTTTACCTGCTAATACGCGACCCAATACCTCATTTTTTAAGATCGTTTAGCATGTTTCGAGTTTTTTTAAAATACACGAGTCAAGATAT
Source organism: Gynandropsis gynandra (assembly GCA_036759665.1). Lineage (NCBI taxonomy): Eukaryota > Viridiplantae > Streptophyta > Magnoliopsida > Brassicales > Cleomaceae > Gynandropsis > Gynandropsis gynandra. Next base: position 4,012,241 of record CM071862.1, read on the forward strand.
CTGGGCGATCTCCTGAGGCAAAATTTTGTTCTAAAAGAAATCTTTGTATTTCTAGCCATTTTGGGTTATAGGTAAAGTGATTATCACGTTTTCATACGTATTTTTTGCACGATTTTAGAGATGTTTACGATATATATATGCGATGTTTTACGTATGATTCCGTATCTGTTTTACTTGTTTTGGTGTTTTTATATTCTTACAGGTTTTTATGCGTATTCGGTTCATTTTGGAGCTAAAGGACGTGCACGAGACAAAGTACCAATATCGAGGATCATCACGGGACAAACGGGAAGAGAACCGGCAAGGAATAGCCACTACCCACGCGGGTAACTCCCTAGCCCGAGCGGGCATTTGTTACAGCGATTTTGTCCAGCGAATTGAGCACGAGTCGGGCGAGAAATACCACGCCCGGGGCATCAGCTCGAGCGGGCAGCACCTCAGCCCGAGCGGGCTGCCTCTTTTCTCATCGCGATCCCATGCGACCTTCGTGCCGTACCCGAGCGGGTCACTTATCCTACCCGTGCGGGTTGCGTCCGTCACCTGCAACTCCAAATAAGTTAATTTGACTCAAAAAAATGGGAGTTTGTTGGAGACTTATACAATAAGGAAAACGACTTTAGAGAAGATGAATAAGTGATATTTCGTTGGAGAAACTAATGGAAACGTCACCCAACTTATTCAATAATGGAAACTCATGAAAAGATAACAATCGGTGGCTACTGCAACATAAGGAAGAATGGAACGTCCGGAAGGAAAGGGATGGAGAAAAGGAAAGAAGAGGAGAGGACTGAGAGGTCGAGCTCATTCACCGAAGATTCAATTCTTGATCGGAGAGTAGAGAGAAGGAGAAGGTTCTTGCGAAGGAGACTTGCAAGGAGCATTGGAGATCAACCCAAGACTTCAATTTCGTTTGGTTTTCATGTTCCTTAGACCTTCTATTTCGTTTATGATTGTTTACGGATGCATGAGCGAGTAGTTTGTTTGTTCTAGAAGAAGGGATTAGCCCATGGCTATCCCGGAACCACTTTTGATTTATCTTTGAATGCATATTCCCGTTTTCGTTTATCTATTCTTTATCTGAGTGCTTAATTTACTTTTGTTTGCGATGGCCACGTAGATGCATGTGTTAGGGATTAGGAGAAGGACCGAAAGGAGAATTCTAGTCCTAGAATATCAGGTTTAGAACAACCGAGGTTAGGCCACGAAATTAGGGTAGCAGTGATTGAGGGTAAAACGGATGAATCACAGATCGTATGGGTTTAGTTCAAGGTGTCAGCCACGAAAGTAGGGGTAACTTGATTAGATCACGTGTCTATGTCTCGAGAGAGGATAGATATCATATTAGGATCGTCTGTCTTAGATAACTTGACTGGGATTGCATGACAGATAGGTTGATTGTTGGTTTCGGTAGTCTTGTGGTGAAACTGGTTTCCTGGAACGTTTGTCTCATTCTTAAGAACTAGTTTGTTTATTTGTTTTTAGTATTTCATTCTTAAAACCATATTTCGTTCGTTAGCAAGTTTGATTCGTAGTTTGAGTTTAGGTTGTGTTGCGTAGTCCCTGTGGAATCGACACCTGAAGTACTACACACGTGTCGTGCACTTGCGCGTAGTTTAGGTTATTTGTTTAACTTTGATAACGCATCAAGTTTTTGGCGCCGTTGCCGGGGACTATTGTCAATGCGTCTTAGATTCGAGCCTAGAGTCTTACTTGTTTTGTTTTTGTTTTTGTTTTCTTTTCTTTCGTTTCTTTCTACCTAATTCCGTATATTTGTCCTTTGTTGGTTTATGACCAGGTCTCAAGGTGCTTCAAATCTACTCCAAATCGACCCAGAGATCGAGCGAACTTGCAGAAAACTAAGAAAAGGCAAGTAAGAAGGTAACACAGAGCCGTCAAATCAACGAGATATGGATAATCAGAACGGCCACGAACAGCTCCAGTTACCTCTCGATAATTTGGGGCACTTGCAGCAACAGCCACTCGCGCCTCAACCGCGAGAACCATAGGCTCCACCACAACGTCGTCTTAGGGATTACATGGTGCCGAACATGAACAACGTGCAAACAGCCATAACGATGTCTGCTGTTGCGAGAGAACAGTTTGAGATTAAGCCAGCGATGATCAACATGCTTTATCATAAGCAATTCATGGATGGAAATCACGAGGATCCCCATCAGCACCTCAGAGACTTTCTTGAGCTTTCTAGTACGTTCAAAATACACGAAGTCTCAGAGGACGCGATCTTATTGCGTCACTTCCCCTTCTCAATTGGGGGAAGAGCGAAAATTTGGCTGCAATCGCTCCCCGCTGGATCTATCACTACTTGGGATCAGCTTTGCACATTGTTCTTATCACGCTTCTTTCCTCCAAGCAAGACGATTCAAATGAGGGGCAAAATCACAACGTTTAGATGCCGAGATGGAGAAACCTTGTTTGAAGCGTGGGGCAGATTTAATGATCTTCTACAGATGTGTCCACACCATGGTCTCGAGCAGTGGTACGTTATCCAAACTTTTTACAATGGAATTTTAGATGAGCACTGAATAACGTTGGATAAAGCTGCCAGAGGATCATTTATGGATCTGAGCGTCGAGGAGGCATACGAGCTGATTGATAACCTCGCCATGAACCACACTATGTGGTCAACACCGAGAGGTATGCCTAACAACACTCGTCGCCTATATGAGCCGAATCAGAGCATAGCAACGGGCAATGCAGCGAACGCCATGTACTGCGTGAATTGTGGAGATACAGAACACGTGGCTTATCAATGCACGCTGCAAGAGAATGTGGAACATATGAATTACGCCCAGCATCAAGGAAACACTCAATTCGGGAATACCTATAACCCGAATTGGAGGAATCACCCGAACTTGTCATACCGAACGCAGGGGTGGGTAAATTACTTGAAGAACCTATCCCGTCCCGAACCCGCGAAAAATTACTCGAACCCGCGGGTTTGGGTTCGGGTAATCAAATCTCATTACCCGCGGGTTCGAGTAATGAAATCTCATTACCCGCGGGTTCGGGTTCAGGTTTTTTTATTTCTGCGACGGGTACCCGCGGGTACCCGAGCATATATATATACAAAAAATACTAATATACCCATATATATCAAATTATTTACAAAAATGCCATTAGGGTTTACATCTTCCCTTCCTTCTTTTTCTCTTTCACCTGCAGCCTCCCTCACGCCTCCTTCCATCTCATTTCCTCCTTGGTGCTCGCTCCCTCCATCTCCTTCCGTCTGGTGCTCCCCTCCTTCCGGCTGGTGCTCCCCTCCCTCCTGAAGACCGTTTCTCCATCTCACGTGGTTGGTGCGGCCGTTTCTCGCCTCTTCTCGTGTGACGCTTCTCGTCTCTTCTCGTGCGCTCACTTTTTGACGCCCTTCTTCTCTTCTCTTTTCGCACTCAATTCAATTTCTTTTCTATCGTTATATGTTTGATCCTTTTGGTTTAATTGGCTTTCGTATATGTTAGTTCGTTTGCTACATCGATGTAATGGTGATTTCTTGGCTAGATTTTAGGGATTTGATCTTTTGGTATATGACTTGATTCAAAAATCTCTCTGTTATCAATTGATTAGTTATCAATTTTAGGGATTTGATCTTTGGTAGATTCGGGTTCGGGTACTCGCGGGTAGCCGGTGCATTTGGCGGGTACCCGAGCCTCGGGGACCCGAACTCCTCGGGTTCGGGTTCCGGTAGGAATATGCCTACCCATCCGGGTTCGGGTTCGGGTCCGGGTACCCTCAAACATCCGGGTACCCGACCCGTGCCCAGCCCTAACCGAACGACTCAACCGATAAAGTATTCGGGATTTCAGCAATCACAGCAGCCGTACCAGCAAAATAATCAGCAATTCCAGCAAGCTCAGCAAGTTCCGCAAGCTCCTCAACCTCCTCAAGCCTCTTCGTCAAACCTTGAGGCGGTACTGCTCGAATTTATTACGGAGCAAAGGCAGCAAACATCGACTCAAACATAATTCAATGCGGATGTGGGGAGAGCGATCAACGAGCTCAAAACTCAGATGGAATCTTTGAGCAATCATGTGAAGAGTTTAGAGAATACTGTAGCACAGCAAGCTGCCTCATCCTCTCAGAATCCCGGACAGCTTCCAGGTAAACCCGAATATAACCCGAGAGAGTACGTGAATGCTATATCCATGTGCATCATTGATATGATCGAGGATTCGCCCTCGAAAGAGCGAGGGTACGTCCATAAAAAGAGGACAAGGTAAGATTGCGATTATGGAAGGAGTCGAACCAGATTTAGACAAACCATACGGTTCTCCACCAGCGTACCAACCTCCGATACCGTTTCCTCAACGGTTAGTGAGCAGTAAGAATAAAGAACGAGTGGGCAGATTCATAGAAGGTCTCAAGAAGCTTGACATCAACATCCCATTCGTGGAGGCCCTCCAAAAGATGCCTAATCACGCCAAGCTCATCAAAGAGGTCCTTTCGAAAGAGAAGCATATCGAAGAGAATGAGACGGTAGCACTCACCGAGGAATGCAGCGCTGTCATTCAAAACAAGCTGCCACCGAAGTTGAAGGACCCTAGAAGCTTCTCCATTCCATTAACAACAGGTAATATTGATATTGAAAATGCTTTGTGTGATTTAGGAGCAAGCGTGAGCATCATGCCACACTCGTTTTTCAAGCGGATGGACTTCGGGAATCTCAAACCTACAAAGTTGTGTCTACGTCCCGCGGATCATTCGGTGAGGTATCCGGTGGGAATTGTTGAAAACGTTCCCACCAAGGTAGGTAATCTCTTCATTCCCACTGATTTTGTTGTACTTGAAATTAAGGAAGATGCTAGGACACCTATTATTCTTGGTAGACCGTTCCTAGCTATTGCAGATGCTATGATAGACGTACAACAAGGGAAGCTTTCCTTATGTGTCGGAGATGAGACGATCGAATTCAACCTGTCCAGCCCCATGAACGAACCCTTATCCAAGGAGTCTTGTCTTAGAGTCGATTTGCTGGACGAGTTATCAAAAGACACGCATGATCAAGTAAGTGTTTCCGATCCGTTTATGCAATGCCTAACACGAGTTTGCGAAGATGCAAGATTTATGGACAACGGAGCTGAGATGTACACGAAATTCATCAGTGCTATTGAAGCACTAGGAGACGCCTCATGTGAGGATATACCACACGATATGCATGCTGGTTCCGCAGTGGAGAAGACATCCAAACTTTAGCCCGAGCCTCCTCCGTCTTCTTTTCGGAATGAGAACATTGAATCCAATAAAACATACCTTGTTGTTATGAATGCTAACTTGAGTGCAGATGAGATAAGAAAGTCACCCGCACGCGTAAAGAAACGTAGGAGAGTCAGCTCGATATGTACGCACGGAAGTTATACGAAAGACAGCCACGAACCTTCCATCGAAACTTAAAGGAGGCTGCACCTGCACTTGCACGAGGTAATGGAAAAAGACATCATAAAACTTTTCAATGCAGATACCATTTATCCAACCTCGGGCAGTGAACGAGTGAGTTCCGTGCATGACGTGCCAAAGAAAGAAGTAGTGACTAAGGGAGGGCACGACAAAGAGACCCTACCTCATTACTTTCAGCCAAATGATTTAGCTCTACTCTTCAATTCTCGTCCTAAGCTTTTCTCGGGCAACCTACGGTCTCGTTGGTCTGGTCCTTTTTCAGGTACGAGAAGTCTTCACACATGGAGACGTAGAACTATGGAGCGATTCGCACGGAACATTCAAAGCTAATGGGCAGCGACTAAAGCTCTACCAAACCGCTCAACCGATCGAAAGTGGAAACTCCATTTCCCTTTCAGATCCACCCGTCGCACGCGCATGAGGAATGGAGACGTCAAAGCTTAAAGACGTTAAATAAGCGCTTTCTGGGAGGCAACCCATGTGTTTGTTTTTCTTATTTTTCTTAGTTTTTAGTTTAAGACTCTATTAATCGTTTTCGTTAAAAAAAAAAGAAAAAACAAAAAAAATATCACCACAAACGTGTTTCACTTCCCTTACCCTCCATCGGAGCTTCACGTCGAGGACGACGTTCAATTCATGTCTGGGAGAGCAGCCCACATTTGTAAGGTGATTTCGTTTCATTTTCTTTCATTTTCTTTATGATTTTGTAGTTTGTAGTTTGTTTTTGCTTTCTTGAGTCAGAGTCGTCCTAGGCACTTGTCCGGTGCCACGTTTTGAGATGAACCCTGAACCTAGGATACTTAAGAAGTTGACCTTTTCCGTAAGATTTTGCACGTTTGAGCTAGGTTTTTCCAAAGCGTTAGAGCTTATTAGTCCGCTGAAAAACAATAGGTCATAGTTCTTTGGGAATCCTAGAGTTGCTTGTGGGGGGTTTAGACGAGGTTGCTAGGCTAGTTTATCATTTATTCTCTCTATCCAGATTGCCATACTTCGTGTAGACGATGCTTTACCTCACTTTTCTATGAGGATTACTATATCGTATGAGATCGAGCTTATTTTGCAGATTAAGAGCGCACACTAATACTTCGCTGTCGATAGAAATAATGCCTAAAAAGCATGATCTAAAATCGATATGAGTGCATCGACCTTGATACTCTTTCGATGGTTCGGGTCTAAGTGGTGGGTTGGCGATCATCTTTCTACGTCCTAAGGGCATGGCACAATAAAACGCCGCCTACTCCGCTGCACTCTAGAATGAGATGCATGAGTATACCGTCATTGGTAGTCTGGGTCTAAGTAGAGGCTGGATCCCTTCAAATCCGACGTCCTAGAAGCCTAGTGTGTATGCAAAATAAAAAAAAGGAAAAGAAAAAAAAAAGAAAAAAAACAAAAGAAAATAAAAAGGAAAAAAGAAGAAAAAAAAAGAGAAAGAATAAAGAAAGAAAGAAGCTAGGAAAAGAAACAAGTATCATCGGTTGTTCTAGGTTTAGCATTATCTGAAGTCTTGTTTGGTGGAGAGAGTTACGGTGGCTTGTTTAGTTTTTCTTGGATTTACTTTCTCGTGGGTAGCCTTGGTGAACCTAGGAAAGAAGACTGAAAACATAATTAGGCCGAATTTGCTCTTGACATGCTAGTTGATCGGTTAGTTTCGCTTTAGCGGTATTTCTAGGAGAAAGGAGAATTCTCGGATTTTGTATACCCCACGTGTTCCACGTTTACGTTTGCTTAGGGACAAGCAAACATTCAAGTCTAGGAGATTTTGATCATCTCGTTCTCATACATATTTCTTGCACGTTTTTAGAGATGTTTATGATATATATGTGATGCTTTACATATGATTTCGTATCCGTTTTACTTGTTTTCGTGTTTTCATGTTCTTACAGGTTTTTATACGTATTCGGTTCATTTTGGAGCTAAAGGACGTGCAAGAGAAAAAGTACCAACATCGAGGCTCATCACGGGACAAACGGGACGAGAATCGATAAGGAATAGCCACTACCAGCGCGGGTAACTCCCTAGCCCGAGCGGGCATTTGTTACAGCGATTTTGTCCAGCGAATTGAGCACGAGTCGGGCGAGAAATACCACGCCCGGGGCATCAGCCCGAGCGGGCAGAACTTGAGCCCGAGCAGGTAGCACTTGAGCCCGAGCGGGCTTCCTCTTTTCTCATCGCTATCCCGCGCGATCTTCTGCGCCGTACCCGAGCGGGTCACTTACCCTGCCCGCGCGGGTCGCGTCAGTCACCTGCAACTCCAAATAAGTTAATTTGATTTAAAACAAATGGGAGTTTGTATTAGCACAAAGGACATAAATGTAATTTACTCCATTAGGGTTTCATATTATCTTGTATATATATATATATCATAACTGATGTAATTCATGTTGAGATCAATATACGAAATCCCTTTCCACATGGTATCAGAGCGCTGATCCGAACCCTAACCCTAGCTCTCCTCACCGCCGCCGGCCGCCTCTCTTCTCCTTTCTCCTCACCGCCGCCGGCCCTTACAACCTAACCCTACCCTTCTCGTCGGCCCTCTCAACCCTAAACACCCTCACCGTCGGCCACTCCCACTCAAAACCCTAACCCTAATTTTTCATTCGAACGCCCCTACACGCCGTCGGTCATTCCCAACCTTCTCTCTCAATCCCGGCTCCACCATCCCTCCCTCGTCCCAAAGCCGCGGCCAGTTGTTATTGCTTTGCGGTCGCCTCCTTCCTAGCATCGGAACCTCGATCTACCCATAGATCTACCTTAGATCCAAAACCCACGTTCAGCCGTTGCCAACGTCCAAACTTCAGCCGTACCCGACCGGGCGCTACTATACTACCCGATCGGGCACTTTCAATAACTACCCGAGTATCTCACATTTTGCCCTACCCGACCGGGCACTCTTACACTACCCGACTGGGCACCTTCCTACCGCTTCCAAATCTCACACACAACTATGGCTACCTCCTCCGCTGCTGATGCAACTCCGGCTTTCAACGTCAATGATCCTCATGCAACACTTCTCACCGTCAACATGACAAACGTGACGAAGCTCACCTCCTCCAACTATATGATCTGGAGTATTCAGATCCGTGCACTCCTTGAAGGTCATCGGTTGGAGTGTTTTCTCCAAACCGATTCACTTGTTCCCGATGCCACTATCACTGTTAATGGCATCTCAACACCGAATCCAGCGTTTGCGCCCTTCAAACAGCAAGATCGCCTCCTATTCTCGGCCATTCTAGGAGCGATCTCACCACCACTCCAACCGATGATTGCTAGGGTTTCCTCTGTGCGAGAGGCGTGGCTTCTTCTTGCTCGCACATATGGTAAGGCATCAAGGGGGCACATCCTTCAATTGAAGGAACAACTCAAACGAAGCTCCAAAGGATCTCAACCCATCGATGATTATATGCGCACCATCATCAACAAGGCGGATGAATTAGCGCTCCTCGGCAAACCTCTTGATGCGGAAGACTTGTTGCAATATATTCTTGATGGATTGCCGGAGGACTACAAACCAATTGTAGATGCTGTGAATGCCAGAGATAGCATCATTCCTATTGAGGAACTCCATGAGAAACTCCTCAATCATGAAGCAAAGCTACTTCAAGCCGCCCCTTTGCTATTCACGCCGCCCGTAAATGCGCTTGCTGTCAACACTCGTCCGAATCAATCAAATCGTAACCGACAGAATAATCAATGGAATAGAAATGCAAATAGATCGTCATCGGGATATCAAGGTCGCTGTCAACTATGTGGCGTTTTTGGGCATAGTGCTCGCAAGTGTTCACAACTTGCAACTCGGAACTCCACCACCACAACGCCACCACCGTGGGCTTCATCACCACGACCATGGCAACCACGTGCTCACAACACCACTCTCACCAACTATGAACCGGAGTCATGGCTTCTTGACAGCGGCGCCTCTCACCATATCACCTCGGATCTCCAAAATTTATCATTGCATTCCCCGTACAAAGGAGGTGAAGAAGTGGTAATTGGTGATGGATCCTCCTTGCCCATCACACATATTGGTTCACTCTCAATCCCTAACTCAATTGATGATAATTGTTTGCATCTTGATGAAGTTCTATGTGTACCTACTATGAACAAGAATCTGATTTCTATAAGTCAATTGTGTCGGACTAATGAGATTTCCGTGGAATTCTTTGATGATCATTTTCAGGTGAAGGATCTAAAAACGGGGGATCCTATAATTCACGGAAAGGCTAACCATGGTGTCTATGAGTGGCCGAAACCCAACTCCATTCAACCGTCCATTGTGGCTCTTCCCAGTGTCAAGTCCACTTTGTCCGAGTGGCATTCACGTTTAGGTCATCCCTCGCTTTCCATTTTAAAGCGTATTGTTTCTACGCATTCCTTACCATTGTCTAAGTCGAGTTTGTCGTCATTATGTAACTCTTGTTCCAGCAATAAAAGCCACAAATTACCGTTTCATGAATCTACAATCTCTACTTCATTTCCCCTTGAAATCATCTTCTCCGATGTTTGGACATCACCAATCATCTCGGTTGATGGTTTCAAGTACTATGTCATCTTTGTTGATCATTTCACTAGATATACATGGCTGTACCCTCTCAAACAAAAATCCCAAGTTCGAGAAACCTTTATCACGTTCAAAGCCCTAGTGGAAAAACAATTCCAAACCGTCATACGTACTCTCTACACCGATAATGGTGGTGAGTACATTGCCCTAGCCTCATTCCTCTCCACTCACGGCATATCCCATTACACCTCCCCTCCTCACACACCTGAACACAATGGCATATCAGAACGTCGTCACCGTCACATTGTTGAAACCGGCCTTTCTCTTTTGTCTCATGCGTCACTACCTCCTTCGTTCTGGTCCTATGCTTTCCCAACCGCGGTTTATCTCATTAACCGCTTACCCACCCCCATCCTCTCGTACGACAGCCCATTCACTAGACTTCTAGGCACCGAACCGAACTATCTTAAGCTTCGGACTTTCGGTTGCCTATGTTATCCATGGCTTCGTCCGTACTCCACACACAAACTTTCGCCTCGTTCAAAGCCTTGTGTCTTCTTAGGTTACTCCGCCACTCAGAGTGCCTACTTGTGTCTTGATCCCACACGTTCACGTATATATGCATCTCGTCATGTAGAGTTCCATGAAACCATCTTTCTGTACTCCAACTACTCCCACTATTTCCTAACCAACGTCTCCAACCCCAATCCACCCGAATATTCATGGACATCACCCGTAAGTGTTGCACCCTCTTACCCTATGCCACACGTATCACCATCACCTTCCGTCACCCCTGTAATGGATCCTTCACCGGAAGTGCAGACTCATACGACTCCACGGGATGACACCATAATGTCCGAACAATTGCCTCCTGAAGTCGCCGCTCCAATAGCTCGAGGTAACACTCATCCAATGCAAACGAGATCTAAAACAAAACGGTTGCAGGCTTCAAGCCCGACCGGGCGACAGGTAAATCGCCCGATCGTGCATCACACCCGAGCGGGTGACTCTTCCACCCGAGTCGTGCAAAGTTTCGGGGATGCTTCAACAACAAATACCCGATCGGGCTCTTCATCTTCACCCGATCGGGCACATCATGCCCGAGCGGGTGACCATTCCACCCGAGTCGTGCAGAGTTTCGGGGCTCATTCAGCAGCAACTACCCGATCGGGCTCTCCATCTTCACACGATCGGGCACATTATGCCCGAGCATGTGACACTAATACCCGAGTCGTGCAAAGTTACGGGGATCATTCTACAATGGTAACCCGATCGGGCCCGTCCTCTTCACCCGATCGGGCACTTCTCTCTGACACCGAACCTACAACCGTCTGTCAAGCCCTTAAAGATCCGAGTTGGAGGAAGGCCATGAGTGAGGAATTTGATGCACTTGTTCGTAACGGAACATGGGATCTTGTACCGGCTCAACATGCATCAAATGTGGTTGGATGCAAGTGGATTTATCGTATCAAACGATTACCTGATGGTTCGGTGGATCGCTACAAGGCCAGACTTGTGGCGAAAGGTTTTACACAACGCCCGGGTGTGGACTACTTTGAAACATTCAGTCCCGTAGTTAAACCGACTACCATTCGACTGATTTTGAGTGTTGCAATTGCAAATGGCTGGAGTCTTCGTCAACTAGATGTCAACAATGCATTTCTTCAAGGACAACTCACGGAAGAGGTATACATGACACAACCCCCAGGTTTTGTTGATCATGATCATCCTCACCACATATGCAAACTCAACAAGGCAATTTATGGTCTCAAACAAGCTCCTCGGGCTTGGTATTCGGAACTTCGGGATTTTCTCCTCGGCCAAGGCTTTGTCAACTCCCTGGCCGACGCATCTTTGTTTATTCTTCACAATCCCGAGGTAACTATATATGTTCTTGTCTATGTGGATGACATTGTGGTCACAGGAAGCAACTCGGGAGCAGTCCAACGCTTCATCATAGTGCTTGGAAACCGCTTCTCCATCAAAGACTTGGGCAATTTATCTTACTTTCTTGGCATTGAAGTAACACGCACAGCCTCTGGATTACTTCTCACTCAACGCAAATATGTTACGGATATCCTCAACAAAGCTCACTTCTCCGAAGCAAAATCAGTCACCACTCCTATGGCCCCTAGCGCACGTCTTACCTTGTCCTCAGGTGACAAGTTAGATGACCCAACCAATTATCGGACTATTGTTGGAAGTCTACAGTATCTCACACTTACAAGACCCGACATAAGCTACGTTGTCAACAAATTATCTCAATACATGCATGCCCCGACAACGGAACATCTTCAAGCGCTCAAAAGGGTCTTACGGTATTTGGTTGGAACACGAGATCGTGGTATCTTCTTCACCGCTGGTAACACTCTCTCCCTACATGCCTTTAGTGATGCAGATTGGGCGGGAGATCGTGATGAGTATACTTCTACGGGGGCATATATTGTCTACCTTGGCAGCCATCCCATCTCTTGGTCTTCCAAGAAACAAAAATTCACCGCTAGATCATCCACGGAAGCGGAATACCGTGCTATTGCAGACACAGCAGCGGAACTTCGATGGATTATGTCCCTCCTCACGGAACTAGGTATCTCCACATCCCAACCTCCCGTGATTTATTGTGACAACATTGGAGCAACATACTTGAGTGCAAACCCCGTCTTCCACTCTCGCATGCAGCATCTAGCTTTGGATTATTTTTTTGTTCGTCAACAAGTGCAAGGTGGCATCCTTCGAGTCTCTCACGTCAACTCAAAGGATCAACTCGCGGATTTACTCACGAAACCGCTCGCACGTCAACAATTTCTTACACTTTGTGACAAGATCGGCATCACCGAAGGTGCTCCGTCTTGCGGGGGCATATTAGCACAAAGGACATAAATGTAATTTACTCCATTAGGGTTTCATATTATCTTGTATATATATATATCATAACTGATGTAATTCATGTTGAGATCAATATACGAAATCCCTTTCCACAGTTTGTTGGGGACTTATACAATAACGAAAACGACTTTAGAGAAGAGGAATAAGTGTTATTTCGCTGGAGAAACTAATGGAAATGTCACCCAACTTATTCAATAATGGAAACTCATGAAAAGACAACAATCGGTGGCTGCTGCAACATAAGGAAGAACGGAACGTCCAGAAGGAAAGGGAGGGAGAAAAGGAAAGAAAAGAGGAAGAAAATAAGATGAGAGGAGTGAGAGGTTGAGCTCATTCACCGAAGATTCAGTTCTTGATCAGAGAGTAGAGAGAAGGAGAAGGTTCTTGCGAAGGAGACTTGCAAGAAGCATTGGAGATCAACCCAAGACTTCGGTTTCGTTTGGTTTTCATGTTCCTTAGACCTTTTATTTCGTTTATGATTTTTTATGGAAGCATGAGCGAGTAGTTTGTTTGTTCTAGGAGAAGGCATTAGCCCATGGCTATCCCGGAACCACTTTTGATTTATCTTTGAATGCATATTCCAATTTTCGTTTATCTATTCTTTATCTGAGTGCTTAATTTACTTGTGTTTGTAATGGCCACGTAGATGCATGTGTTAGGGATTAGGAGAAGGACCGAAAGGAGAATTCTAGTCCTAGAAGATCAGGTTTAGAACAACCGAGGTTAGGTCACGAAAGTAGGGTAGCAGCGATTGAGGGTAAAACGGATGAATCACAGATCGTATGGGTTTAGTTCAAGGTGTAAGCCACTAAAGTAGGGGGTAACTTGATTAGATCACGTGTCAATGCCTCGAGAGAGGGTAGATATCATATTAGGATCGGCTGCCTTAGACAACTTAACTAGGATTGCATGATAGATAGGTTGATTGTTGGTTTTGGTAGTCTTGTGATGAAACTGGTTTCCTGGAACGTTTGTCTCATTCTTAAGAACTAGTTTTTTTATTTGTTTTTAGTATTTAATTCTTAAAACCATATTTCATTCGTTAGCACGTTTGATTCGTAGTTTGAGTTTAGGTTGTGTTGCGTAGTCCCTGTGGGATCGACACCTGAAGTACTACACACGTGCCGTGCACTTGCGGGTAGTTTAGGTTTTTTGTTTAACTTTGATAACGCATCATAAAGGTTATAAATAGGTTTGGATATCCCAAATGTCGACATATAGCCATCGCATCTATATAGTTTTGTCTCATGTATCGAGAACTTCTTGTATACGAAGAAGGTAAAATAACACGATTTCCAATTGTAGAAGCATCATCGTTTCCAAAATTAATAGCTGAATGTATATTATTATAATTTTCACAACGAAGTTTGTTTTGATTGTTTCTAATATAAGACATACATTCAAATTCAACCATGCAGAAACCATCAACAACGAATTGTTGAAAAAATCTTCCGCAATAGTGTAAAATAGAAAATTTAGAGTGTCGTTCTTGTAATCGATAAGCCAAATATTCTCTGGTAAATTATTCAAAATCACGGTTTCTTTGAAGAGGACACTGAGGTACGTATCTCTAAATTGATATGATAATTGTCTTAGACGTAGGGAAACAATAATGGATACTGAAGTGGTAAATAGGATGGATGGAGTTTAGTAATACGTATTAATTCGTTAGTATGTTTTTGTAACAAAATATCATGGGATTCTAATGATTCGTCAAAATCACCTACTAAGAGTGCAACAACTTGAGTAACTTGAGGTGTCGAGTATATCTTATCAATATTTTTTCATGAAGCTATGAAATGAATTTTCATATTAATTCATTTTTCGTAACTAAACATGTCTTTTGCTTGTCGAAATATTTTTATATATGGGTTATATGTATCAAGTATTTGTTGTAAACCTTTCACGAGACTGGATTTAATTGTATTCTCTTCATGTGTCGTACGTTGTGTACCACTGCAACATTAAAGAAAAAACAATAAACAAAACTAATGAATGAGTAGAAAAAACTTTAAGATTTGTTAAGGTGTTAACATAAATATGACCTTATACAAGTAACTATATTTTGAAGTTCGTTTACAGTGTCATGTATATAAAGTTGTGCAAATTTTGACGCATCTCCTGGTAAAGGTAATAAACCACCTATTCGATGATAATTTTGTCCATGTATTTTGAAGATATATGGTCCAGATTTTTTTGTTTAATTAAGTATCAATATTTTCGTCCATTGATGTAAATACGAACATCGTGTTATACACTCTAATGTATTGGCGAAAATGTTTGGCATTAGGCGTTTTTTGAATATAAGCTTTTGAAGATATTTAGGAGGTTCGGTTATCTTTAATAAGGATAGTGTACCTTGCAAACAACAGTGAGAATTTGAAAGGCATATATTTTTCCGTTTGTTAATTCTTTCGCCATACCACATGGATACATCACAAAATGAACAATAATATTTCGGATCTCCAATGTCATGGTACCCTGAAAAGAGAAATTAAAATATAAATTTTAAGAAATATCAATTTTTTTTTTCTTCGGAATACAAAGAACTTGAAGAAGATTATACCAATAATTGATGTATTGTGTATTGTAATCGTAGCATCATTTAAAATAGCTAATATATGTGGACTTCGCGTTTGTAATTGAAAAACCTCAGAATTTTGATATTTATGCGAAACCTGAAGTCGTGATCTTTGGATTGAAGAATATATATACGTTAAATAGTCATTAACTATAATAAAAAATAAGATTGCAAAGATAATAATAGTCAATAATATACACTATTTAAAAAAACTATTGTTACATATGATATACATATATATATATATATATATACTCTGGTGGTGCTCCCATCCAAAAAATCATCATCATGGGCCAAAACGTTATATTGTCAAGTCCAGAGTATGGCACTTGTTATAAGCCACGCGAGAATCCACATAAAAAGTTGTATCAACGGGATTCTAGTTTATCGCGAGTAATATACAAACGTAATATACACGATAAAAACGTTAACTGGTCATATAGATTGGTTTTCGATTGTTTCGATTACATCTTCTTCAGCATCCGTTTGCATTACCTTTGAGGATAAAGACTAGGATGATATGTAATTGTCAAAATCCTCTATATATCGTTTTCCGAGCGAATAAAATGGTGTTGTTGAACCGTGAGATGATTCCGCGTGAGAAGGATCGAAAACTGCCGCCTCGGAAAAAAAAGAAAATCAGAGTACATATCACATGAACAATTTATTAAAAACTCGGAAAATAAGATTGTAGAAAGATGATATATATCGTACTAATATTATTGATAATTTATGGATTTGTTGTTACTTTACTTGCGCGAAATATGATGGGGATCCTTTATGGTATGCGTGGGATAATGAAATACGAGCAATAAGTGACTGTGCAGTGCAGAAAGTCGAAACAAACAATTCCGATTACGCAACATCAACAGTTCCTCATGATAATCACCACCATATATATCCTATGACATATTTACTTTGCATATTCATAAACTCGTCATATGATAGAAATAGTAATAACATATTAACAATGTGCATTTAATAAAAGTTTATGTAATATAATAATAATAACCTGTGGAACGTAACAACGAACGTTAGTGGCAGATTTGTTTATAAATTGAACAATGTCTTTATTGAAAACAAATAACGTCGCATTGTCAATATCGTCAATAACTTTGCGTGAACTCTAAATCTTCATTCAAAAACATTAAACATATAAGAAAAATTAATTCAACTAAACAATACTTTACTGAGAGAAAACATACTTTGGAATTGGATCACTCGTCAAGCAGTTGCAAACATCGCAAAAAAATTTGTCGTTGCTGGTAGATTCGACTCCTCATCCATAATAGGATTAACCTTTTTTGCTGCATTATCGAAAACTAAGATAATATCAATCGTCCTTAGTAATTATACCAGTGATAGTCACAGCAATTGCACAAGTCATTCGCTATAAAAATATATTATAGAACATTAGACATATTGATTAAAATATAACAATCCTAAAATTTCCAAGTATTGATACGATTACAATATGTAAAAGAAAGATATGCTTGTTTACAATTTAGAATCCGTTATTATATGTTTGCTCTTCAAAATTTGATACACATCACTTATGCTTTTCAAAGGGAAACCATTCCAATATTCCGATGTGTCTGTCGCAAGAGGTCGAGGACCAAGGTAACTGATCATTGCTGGAATGTCAAGGACATGTTCTGGCAAAATATTGCAAGCATAGACCTAAAAATTGTTCAATAATAGACATGTTTGTTAAATACTAACACATGTGAATATAAACTAAAATAAGATAACAAATTAGTATTATAAAACATAATGTACATTAACGTTGTTTGAACGCTATGATCGACGACATATTTTGGTTTGTCACGAGTTTACTTGAGTATTGGCATTCTTATAATCTAAGAGTCTGCAAGACAATGATAAAAATGAGAAGAATAGAAAACCCTTAAAAATATAATAACATTAAGTAAATGTATAAAAGCTTTGATGTATAAGTATCAATACCACTTACCATTCCAAGAACGAATTTTGAATAGCTGGCATATAATGACCAACAGGCCTCTCTCATGATTGTACACGCAATCTTAAAGTTCTTGAGAAATTTTGTCCCATAAATTGCATTCTAAAAGTTTTCCACTGTCATAGAAAATAACAATAATTAGACAACAAAACATAGTTATGATAAAGGTCAGTTTTAGATGATAAAATATAGATATACCTATCATCGCGTAAGAGTATTGTTAAACGTTTTGACATTGAACTGGCAAAGGTTGTATCCTCCATGCTCCCAGTAGATTTGATTTCTCTGATACAATCTACAAAAGAATGAGCGAAATCACTGAACAATAATAGCAAATGATATAGTTATGTTCGAATCATTCACAAAAATAAGCGATCAACACTTTTTCATCCAGTAGCCCTATAGTAATTTCAGAGAAATTAACAAAGTTGAAGTACTTATCATGATTAGGAAATTCTTCGAAAGATCGTACAATCGCTGTCTAATTGAACACAAATTTTATATCGAATACAACAGCCTTATAGTCACCATAGCTACGATAAACATCGAAGTTAATGATTACACATCAGTTACCCTCATGCAGATATCGTTGATATTTATTCCAATAAATAGATCTCACCGACATCTCAATTCTATTACCCTGCAAATGAACCAATATAATCAAATCAGTAAACAAATCAGAAATATGTTCCAAAAAACAAAAACTCAAAACAACAGATAACAATCAGTAGTATACAGCACAATATAACAAAGTTTGATACATTCCTATTCAACGCAAGCCACCATTTCGCAGATAGTTGTTGGATCATGTACAGATTCATACAAAAAAGTCCAAAATGAACATTTCTAACTCTAACTTTGTAAGATATTTTTTGGGAATAGGTAATATCATAAAGAGGAGTACATATAATGAGACGACAAATAAAATCCACACAAAACCGAAACAGAAACTTAGAATGAAAGCAATAGTTAAAAACGACTGCTAATACCGTGGTAAAGACAACATACAGCAGGTCCAAACAACTCATACCAAATTCTTTTTTATATTGTGTCTTATGTTTCCCTAAAAGAGTAAACTAAAACCCATGACACATATATATTAAAACAATCAAATCAGTAAACCAAGCAGAAATATGTTCCAAAAGAATAAAAACACAAAAAGGCAACAAAGAAAATCCACACAAAATCGAAACAACAACTTAGAAAGAATGCAACAGTTCAAAACGACTGCTAATACCGTGGTAAAAACAATCTACAGTAGGTCCAAACAACTCATACCAAAGTTTTTTTTATATTTTGTCATGTATTTTCCTAAAGGGGTAAACTATAACTCGTCACACATATATATTAAGACAATCAAGTCAGTAAACCAAGCAGAAATATGCTCCAAAAGAATAAAAACACAAAAACGGCAGAGTAACTTACAATACACAGCATGATATAGCAAAGTTAAGTAACATACTCATTCATCACAGACTACCATTTTGCGGGTGGTTGATGGATCACACATAAAAAGTCCATAAACGAACAATTCTAACTCTAATTTTGTAGGATACTTCTTGGGAGTAGACAATGTTGCAAAGAGGAGTATACATGATAAGACCACAAACATACATACAAATGCATACATCCATAAATATATGAAACCTACCGTAGGAAAAATTGCAATCATACAATATAACAGCCGTAAACCCATCCAAACAAATACAGACACACAAATATATACATCAAATATATATGATATCTAACGTAAAAGACAGTTAGAATCCAGGTGAAATAACTCAAAGCTAATTCACATTTAATCAGCGTCATTCTCACCACCAAATCTACCAAATTTGATCAAATGATCCACCATTACCCCAACACGGATGCCATAAAAGAACATTTAGATTTCAGAAGCAATAAAATCTTATATTGAATTTTCATTTACATGGATAAATGTAGTGTAGTGACCACCTCTCATGCTTCCATAATGGTTACTGATGCATAGAGCAAGAGAACATTTAGATTTCATAAGCAATAAAATCTTATTGAGTTTTCACTTACACGGACAAAGGTAGTGTAGTGATCACTTCCCATGCTTCCATAGTGGTTGCTGATGGTATAGAGCATATACCAATAAGTCGTCTGACTATTCTTGTAGGAGATGTAACTTGAAAGGTCAAGATCATCAATGAGAAAGTCTATCCTACCGAATATGATCTACAAAGAAAAACAAAGAATCGACGGGAGCAACAAAATTAAAGTCTATCCTATTGAAAAATTCCATACTCACTCTACGCCATCTGCCTTAGCATCATTGAATAATGCACCGCCGCCTAAAGACAAAGCCTATTCCCGCAGAAATGATCTATAATGAAGGGTTGAAACGCCAATAGAACTCTGAAATGATCCATAACAATAATCGACCTACCGAGCAAACGAAGCATCCGAAAGGAAAATCACCAATCAAACCCACCGAAAATCCTTATATCTCCAAATCAACTGAAATAAATCGTGGTTAAAAAAACCCAATCGAAAATCATCATAAGAATCTCAAACGGATATCATCGACAAAACATGTAAAGAAAGCATTCGAAGGGGAAATCGACAATCAAACTTAATGAAAACTCTAGATCTCCAAATTAATCGAAAACAACATATGATTACACAAACCCATACGAAAATCATCACAATAAACAAAGAAAGAATTCGAAGGAGGAATCGCTAATCAAATCGACCAAAAGTCCGTAGATCCCCAAATCAACCGAAAACAACCAATGATAACGCAAACCCAACGAAATTATCAACATAGCAACCGAAAAACACAAGGGAAGGAAGAAATCAACCAAGAAACGCAAAGAAATGAAGAAATCCAGAAACCTTAAAACCCCAAAAACAATTGAACGTGAAAAATGATCAGGAAAAAACACGTGGAACAAAGGATAATATTGAACGCAGCCGTACATGAACAGTAACCAAATAACACCTGACGGTCTAGGATTTTCCAACAAAACAAAAAAAAATATTCAACGGTTGAGGTAATAACATCTGGTAAAATTATTGCTCATTGAAATTTTATTTTAGTATATAATAGACACTTCCAACTTCTTCAAGTTTACTTCTCTTAATTTGTTTTTAAAAAACAGAGAGAGAAAAACATAAGTTATTCTACTATCTTATCTCCTTCTAAATTTATGTTTTCTCTTCTTTTTTTCTGATAATATTTCATTGATATTGATTACGAATTTTTCTTCAGCATCAATTTTTGTAGCATCCCTTGTTATAATTGTGCGATGATAAAATAGGATCTATACATAGTCTTAATTCTTTCTCGGTGTTCCAAAAATTGTTCAATACATAGGATATGTATCTATACATAGGATATATATTCTATATATATATATATATATATATCAATCAGTGTTCCAAAAATTGTTCTAGGCGTCCGCCTAGGCGCTAGGCGTTCCCTTGTCGTCCGACTAATCTCTAGACGGTCTTTTTAAAAAAAAGTGACGTCAAAAACGTCGTTTTGGTACTTAATGAAAAAACTAACAATAATATATATCCATGCGTTTATCTTTTATCGACTTTGTCATCATCATTTCATTTGTCTTCTTATATTTATTGCATCATTTATTGTCTTCATCTGAGTCTCTTATCCTAGCATTTGTATCTCATCCTCGTCTTTGCCTTCATCCTTGTCCTTATTCTCTATCATCTCTTGTATGTTGTCATCGTCTTCATCTTTTGTCATCGCCTTCATTTTTCATCTTCATCTTTGTTTCATCTCCACCTTTGGTTTCATCTCTCGCATTCGCCTTCGTTTTTGCCCTTGCCTTAGTCTAACATCGTCTTCGTTCGATGCTCATTTTTTATGTTTTGTTTGTTTTATGTTGTTTGTCGTCGTAAATTTGATATTGTGAATTTAATACTTAAAATATTTTTTATAAATACTGCCTTATTTATTTATATGTGTTTTTTTTATAAAATTAGATACTTATAAATATTTATATTATAATTATATCAAATACAAATAAAATATATATACCTATCTAGACACCGTCTAGATTCCGCGTAGAGATTGGTGTCCACCCGTTTAGGGCCTGGAACCTTGATATATATATTTCGTATGTAAATAACCCATTCAAATAAGTACAAGTCAAAAGGCGAAATATCAGATATACCCTCGTAGGGCTAAAACGCTTCAAAAATACCCTTGGCTAAAATAATTATTTAATCGGAAAAAAAAACTGGAGAAAAGACAAATTTATCCTTAATTTTCAAACGTGAGAAAACCTGCATTCTGGGAGAGTAAAAGCCAAACTCGCATTCTGGGAGAGTAAAAGCCAAGAAAGAACAAGTGATTTCGAACTTGAGAGGGATCGATTCAAAGTTGGCAAGAAGGAAATCGGTTGAGCGTCGATTTCTAGGGTTTGCAGGCTGTCGAGTCCCAGAATGGTTTATTGATTTGAAATGGGTGTGAGTGTCAGTGAGTCTGTTGAGTCTGAGTGAGTCGATTTGGGTCGCAATGGTCGCTTGAGCGTCGCAGGGAGTCTAAGGGTCGTTTGAGTCGGTTGTCTCAGTGAATCGGTTTGGGTCGCAATCGTCGCTTGAGCGTCGCAGGGGGGTTTGCAGGCTGTCGAGTCCCAGAATGGTTTATTGATTTGAAATGGGTGTGAGTGTGAGTGAGTCTGTTGAGTCTGAGTGAGTCGATTTGGGTCGCAATGGTCGCTTGAGCGTCGCAGGGAGTCTAAGGGTCGTTTGAGTCGGTTATCTCAGTGAGTCGGTTTGGGTCGCAATCGTCGTTTGAGTCGTATTCGAATAACTTGAATTTTTTCATACTTTTTGCATTTTGATTTTTTTAATGTTGCAGTTACTTCCTTTCGAAACCATTCCTAGTTTGGGCGGAAAGGGATGGTATGTTGATGTAGAGAATGCGGATCCATCATGCCCAAGAATGTGCAAGAAGATGGTTAAACCCAGTAGTAACCTGAAGTACGCAGAAGTCATAAGGCTGATCGGAGATTATAAGGTACCAATTATACAAGGGTCACAAGGAAAACAAG